>WMED01002979.1:0-16641 GCA_019650415.1 Pipa parva
TCAAAAATACCTTCATCCAGGATCCAGGAACTGATTAAAAGCTACAGGAAGCGACTAGAGACTGTTATTTTTGCAAATGGAGGATCTACTAAATATTAATGTCACTTTCCTGTTGAGGTGCCCATACTTTTGCACCTGTCAAATTTTAGTTTAATACATATTGCACATTTTCTGTTAGTACAATAAACCTCATTTCAATCCAGAAATATTACTGTGTCCATCAGTTATTAGATATATCAAACTGAAATGGCTGTTGCAAACACCCAAATATTTAGAACTAAAAATGATTAAGATTAATAGGGGTGCCCAAACTTTTGCATATGACTGTATTGTCTATGTAACCCAAACACATTTCTGACCAAGGTTCTTCTTAATGAAACTGTGACTTTGTGGATTGTAACTCACATCCTTATACATCTCCACACAGTTTCATGAGAATCTAAAGTAGTGTAACCTTAATGTTATCAATCATATGCAATTGAAATTTTTTTGTTTGTGTCCTTCATGCTGTGAAAAATGGGCACAGAAAAAAAAAAAGAAAAAGAAAAAAGACATTATAGAAAACTAAGGTGCAGAATAGTCCTATATCACAGTACTGTACTTACTTTGCAAAATCATGGCCAGCAAATGCAAATACTTGCATTCTGTGAGGCAAATCACATTCTACTTATTTTTTTACACTGGCAAAGATATCAACAGCTTGTTATAGTACATCACCCTTGGAACTAAGGCACTACTGGGAAGCTGATAAAAGCATCCATATTCTCCAATCAAGATTTATTTGCTTATCTAGTTTTACCCTTCTCATTTACTTGTCACTCACCTGTGCATGTTTCCATTGGTAGTAAAAGACTGTCCACACATGGAACATTTGTAAGGCCTCTCTCCAGAGTGGACAAGCATATGACGGTCTAGAGAACTGGCTGAACTTAAAGACTTCCCACATATACTGCAGCTATGGTCAGTCCCTCCAGTGTCAGTGTTATGCTGCAGTAAAGAAAATGCAACTTAATTAAAACTATGTCAAACCATTGTTTATTGTGTTCAACAAACATGTAACCCTAATTATCTTTAGGATTCCATATCTTTTAAACTGGACCTGTCACTCCCACACAAAAAAATCCAGTGGAAGTAGAAGCAGGGCACTAAATAAGCATTACAGTGCCCTCATGGTAAGGGGAGAGTTCTAAGTGCATTAAGTTCTCTACAATCTGATTTCCCCAATATCATAATCATAATTTGGGGGATCTGCAATGATACATTACTGCTGACTTGAAAATCTTGGGGAAGTAGGGCCACCATACTACCTATATTTTGAACTGTGAGTTGATTACAAGCTCAACTGCTGCCCTTGTTTCACGCCCACCCTCGCAAGAGATTTATTTATGGTGACAGGTGAACATTAAAAGAAAAATTACATGTATAAGTTAAGAGTGGTCGTGTTAGTCCACAGATGCAAAAAACTGAGTATTGCAATACTTTGGTGATATCTTTTTTATTGAGCTAATATTCATCTTAAATAGACGAGCTTTCATGGTCTGTCCTCTCTTTATCAAGTCACATCCAATAAAAATTGGCCTTATACAGATATATATATATATATATATATATACACACCGTATATACACACACATATATGTATATATTTGTGTATTTATATTGAGACTTGATAAAGGGAGGACAAACCTCTTGAAAGCTTGTCTATCTAAACTGACTGTTAGTCCAATTAAAAAAAAAGGTATCACCAAGTATTACAGCATTACATTGCATCTGTGGACTAACACAACTACTCATATATATATATATATATATATATATATATAAAAAAAAAAAACAACATTTCCCTATAGTCGATTGTTTGCAATCATTATTTCCAATGTTAAGGGTTAAAAGGGGCGGGCTCCCCCATATACAACAATAGAGTCCTAACTTCATGAGAGGAGTACCTGACGGATATGCATGGTTAGCTGGTGCTGTGAATTGCAGATCTTCTCACACAAAGGGCAGGTATAAGAAGATTTTTCCTCTTTTGACTCCTGTTAAAGCAGCATAGAATAACAAAAAAGAAAATTTATTTGTTAAGCATTCTGATTAAAAATCCAAACATACTTCACCGCTTTTAGGTGGTTATTCACTAAGGTGAGAATTCGACTGTTGAATTCGCAAACAGCGGATTCCCATAGCAAATCCTCTACAATTTCCCCATTATAAAGTCGCAACAATTTTTTAAAGTTAAGATTGCGACAATTTTCCCATAGTAAAGTCACGACTGCGACAATATTCTCATTATAAAGATGCGACAGCGACAATAGCAGCCTATTGCGACCGTCTTTATCAGGCGAATTCGTACCTATATGCAACAATTCGGACTTTAGATAATAACCCCTTAGTGCAATTAAGCTTTTCATTTACCTTCAGTATTGCCCAAACTACTGTAAGTCTTCAAGAACAAGAAACTGAAAATGATACAGCCTTCCAGATTCTTTAAAATGCAGAAGCCTCAATTATATTGCTAAGGAGTATTTCAAACCTTTCCCCAGGTCTCACCAATGGTTCACATTTTGTAGATATCCACACAGAAGCACAGGTGACTATCTCAGAGTACACTTTAACAATCCACCTGTCCCAATGTGTGGATATCCAATATTTCCAAACACTAAGGCATATTTTAATCAATTAAAGCTTTGTTGAAAAAAATAATTATTAATCTTTAAAAAATATATATATATATGATAATTTTTACGATTTTGAATAAGGGAGCGAGTTGATTTTCTGGTGTTCATGTGCCTTTTACTAACGTGACTTTGTCTGGTTCCTTAGCTAAGGTCTAAAATTCCAGAAAAATCTATTTGATTTTTATTTGAAAAACTATGGACCTTTGTTTTTACTAAAGTAAAATATTAATAAAGATATCCAAATCAACTGCTCTTTTTTTTTTTTTTTTTTGAGGACTCCTCTCATACACAGAGATACAGGAAGAGATAATCATCTCCAATATACCAAAGTAGATTCTCAGCACATACTAGTGTAGTAGCTTTGCAGGAGCATGTTTAAAATAAAAGATAGATTAATAGCTGATTCACCTTGATGTGAAGACTGGAAGAATACAAAGACTGCCACAGCAAGCTACTGTTTGAACAGGAGTTTATCATTAACCATGGCCCAAACGTTCCTAAATGCCAGCACAAAGCCTGTTGTGCACCATGATGCAGGGACGCAAACTCATTTATTTTTCCCATTTTTAAGAGTCTTAGACCAGGGTCACACTAGCTGTTTTCAATTAGGCGCATTGTTGTCTATGGTGCCGAACAAAATAGACTGTGTGGATTACATAGGAATCAATAGATACTATTTTTATAGCTCAGCTGAAAAATAGTGTAAACAGCTAGTGTGACCCTGGCCTTAACTCTAAAACAGTGGTTCTTAACCGGGGTTCTATCGAACCCCAGGGATTCGGTGAGTCGGTCTCAGGGGTTCGGCGGAGCCTCTGCCATGGAGGTCAAGTGATTTATCACTAAAGAAGGGTTCGGTGAATGTACATATGAAATTGGTGGGTTCGGTACTTCAAACAAGGTTAAGAACCACTGCTCTAAAACATCAGAGACAAACTATCTGAATCTAAACTGGACACATTTGCCATCTCTATTAATTTTTTATGGCTTGGACAAACATACAAGAATTCTCTTCAGTACAACAAAACTTATGAAATCCATCTAATATAGCCCAAAAACTCAGGGTCCAGCTATTTTCCCCCAACTGCTTTACAGCAAATAGAGCTTTGTTAACAGTTGTGGTAAACCAACACATCAACATAGTGTCCAACACATTCCACATTAAGTAGAGAAAGCAATTGTAAAAATTTTTCAGAATCTTCAGAAGGAACATAATGGGAAAAGGGTATACTATTGATTACACAAGTGATAATTATGGATCTGAAAGCACCCTGCGTCCAGTTAAATAGCATTTTCTCAAACATTTTGTTTGATTTTGACCAGTGTGCCAATTTGAACAGTTCTAAGATGGGGGAAAAAAGAAAACCTGAGCCTGAAGTGCTGTTCAGTTCCATTGTGAAGTACTGTTGGTTGTAGTCAATATTAAGAACATTAAGCTTGTTTGCAAATAATGCTAATGCTTTCAGTGTCCAAGTTGCCTCTTTGGGACAAAAGGAAGAACTGAGGAGGAAGGCGGAGCTACTGGCTACTTATACTGCAGAAAGAGGAGGGATTCAGTCTTTTCCTTTTGTCCAGCCTATTCAGGCAAAGGAGGATAACCCTATAGTGTGCACTGACAGGGAGGGCCATATGAGAAATGACTACACATTTATGCTGGTCCACACATCTGCTTCTTGAAGTGAAAGGGTAGTGACACCAGTTTCAGAAAAATAGCATGGTTATTCTGTATGTTTGAAGAAAAAAGTTAGACACCAATATTTTACCTGATTTCTTCTGCCAATCCGATGTGGAGCAGGAGATTTTGCTGGTGATTTAGTGTTCTGCAGGTTCCCATTTTCAGCAACCTTGGCTACGCTCATCACAGCTGACATCATTGCATTAACAGAGGATAGGTCACTCACTTCTGCTCTATTTATTAAACTGACTGGCTTGATATGGTCTCTCTCAATATCCTGCTCTGTAATACAGAACAAAATACATATACTTTCATGTATAATTGATCAATGAAATGTTTTACCAAGTTGATTTTGTGCTTACATAATGACCAATGGTCAGTTCCAGCTTAAAATACAGTAAATTATAATGTTATGTGTCAACCTTACCAAACTTTGATGCTTTCCTGAAACTGAATTAAAAAAATTAAATCAAACCCATGCCTAAAAGTGAATTCCTGAAAAGGTGAAGATTCCACATTTTGCATATGGTTTTATTAAAATATGAACAGCAATATTAACCGTGAGTTCATGTACACAGGAATTTGTTAGACATTTTATCATTATTATTGGTGGAACTTCTCACCTGAAGAGTTCATCAGTGAATTGATGAACTGCCCCAACTTGGTCAGGAAGGGTCTGTAAATGAGATGCTTGTCACAGCAGATCTGAAATGTGTCGTGGCCAGCTCTTTTTAACCCTCTTAGCTCTTTGTAGAGTTTATCGCAGCAGACCTTCCCTGGCCCAACTGGAGCAGCTCATTGCAAGGTACAAGGTTCCCAGCTTTAATCAATATACATATTGAATTTAGTGAACATAATGACACTATGAGCCAAATTGGTGTAACAGATTTTCATCCTGTTTAAACATATTGCAAGTATCTATCACATGTGATGTCTCTTCCCTAAGGACAACATAAATTTAAAAGGGGCTTACCTTGATTTTCCTTTGCTGTTGTGGGTTCAGGAATGGTTTTCATATCTAGTGTTACACTTTTCTCTGGTACGTTAGCAACACAGAATGTACCATCAACAGTAGCTCTCTCCATCACTGAAAATTAAAGGATTCTTTATTTGCAAAACAGATATTATCTATATGGTTTACATAGGAAAAACTGTGCTTGTATATAAGCTTTGCCCCGTTTCCCACAAAAATAAATCAATAAAACTCACAAACATGTATTACTCCTAATACAATCTTGTTTATCTCTATCTTTATATCAATATTGTGAGAGCTGCAATACATCTTACAAAACAAGAATATTTAAAAGCGGATAAGGAATCCACTTCTTTGAAATACAAAGACTAACAAAATGTCTATAATATTTGCAAAACATGTGCTAGACAGAAGAATGTCATTTAAACACATGGTTCCAAACAAGCATTAGCTTAATCTTTACATTTAAGAAAAAAAAAAAGAAAACTTTGCAAAAATAATGAAAAAGTCAGACTAAAATATTAAGACAGATTGATTGGTTGAGGGGTTGAAAGTCCTAAACACACAAACTGCTAAAAACATAGCAACAATTTGAATAACCCCTATTTGAATCAAACCAAGGTGTTTGATTATGACTCACTAAGTTATACACGCATGAAACAAAATGATCAACTTTCGTTTTATTGCTTCCTTGAATGGTTTTTAGTTAGCTGAAAATATACTGTATTTATATGTCAAAAAAATAAACAGATAATATGTCCATATTTATGATAGATTAGTTAGAATAGATAAGATGAGAATAGATATATAATTAGTTGCTGTATGTGCTTTGTCGAAACACACCCAAAATATAGTAAACTATTCTTAAACACCACTAAAATGCCAAACAACAATAACATTATATATTTATTTTGAACGGTTCTGTGAATCCTACAGCAAGTGGCGCAAGATACTTTTATGGTGAAACCCTGAGTAACTTGTAGTTTCCCACTTAGGAAAGAACAGGAAGACATTTGCTAAATGTATTTCCTTATCAAAATGAAAATGTAGCTTTTGCTGTGTCCATGGACTCTGAGCATCACATACTATACATCCCTCTACCTACACTTTACAACATGCAACCTCTTTTCCTATTCTTTTCTAGCACTACATCCGAGGTCAACAATACTTATGTGCACAAAGGGAAATTTAAAACCCCGATTTAGAGAAAGGCGAATACCTAAAGACATCAACAGGCTTTTTAAAAATCCATTATAAAGAAAATACAAACTCATGCATGGATGAAAACTGACACTACCCTTGAGGGGGGGGGGGGGGGGGGGGGGGGAAAGATGGATATAATTGTAAACTGAAATTTTGTTTTGTTCTCTGTGATTTTACCAAGTTACAGCTATTGTAATAACTGAAAGGGGCAACTACAAATAGCAAGTTGTTGCTGAACTACCGTTCCTAGTGTCAGCACCCCCCCACCCAACAGCTGAAATTCAGCATTAAATTCCATTGTTTTCTTGCTATACCAGCAGCCTGTACTCTCCAATACAATAAACTCAAAGAGACATGATGCATTTACTAAGAAATCATGGCTTACTGCAAGCCAGCTTTAACTAGGACAGTTTGGTTCCCAACAGGAGAAGATAAGATTGAGAGAAAAAGAGCTTTCTAAAGTTCATTTGTGCTGTAGAAAATAAAAACTTATGTGTGTCTGAGGATTAACTTCCTGGTTCAGAAAAAAAAAAAGTTTACTGGAGAGTTTCTCTCTCACACACACACAAACACACACACGAAAATAACTTCAGGAAACAGGAGTACGCTGGGAGGGTCACAAAAGATGGGAGGTGTTAGAGCTGAGGCAAAAGTTAATCAGGCCCTGTTTCCTCTCTCTGTCATGTAAAGGATGAAGACTACAGCTCACACACAATATACACAGTATCCTCCTGAACCATCCTACATTGGAACAGCAGCCAAGAGGCACTCTATACTCACAAGAGGGACAACAATTATATACAGAATACACCATGACTGCATTCTACAGATTAGTAAACCATGGGTTAAGGGCCTGCACACAAGAGCATACACAATCTGTAGGTCAAGCAAGTCAGTGAAGCAGTGTAAGGTTTAAACATCCTGGTTTGCCCTGTACATGGGTGCCAATTAACCTAGTGGTGATGACACCGGTCCCTTTGTTTTTCCAACTCTAATAATTCTAACAGCTGACAAAGGTGCCTTTCTGCTTCAGCTTGTCTCTACTCAAATGGCCATTAACGATCTACATGCCAGAATGGCAAAGCAGTAAGCCCTTCCAAACATAGCTAGGAACTAATAAGCTACTGGAAAAACAGTTTATACAGTAGATACCACTGTTTCTTATAAAAAGTTACACAGGAAAAAAAAAATGGTTTCACAACAGCAGTAAAAAAAAATATTAAAAAATTGGTCCACAACAAAGCATCATCACATGTGTAACCCTGTTCATTCTTCTGCTGAATGTAGTTATGTACACACACTGACATTTGCTCAGCTATTTCTATCTTTAGCAAAGGGCAAGTGTGTAGAACCCCTTACAGCACTGCAGATTGGGCAAATTCTTTTGTACACACCGCTTTAAGTATTCACCATTTACCCAAAAATGCTGCAGGGTATTAAAAAAAAAAGTGCATTTATCCAGTATTTTCGGTAACCAAATTTGCATCATGTACTAAATAAAACAAAAACAAACATTAGTATTAATATGGGAGGAGAATTGATATTTCTCCTACATTGAAAATAGTTTGTTCCTGTTTTGTTTGGACACACACATATAAAAAAATGAACATAATTTCCTTGCAGATTTCAGTTTAGCTTTCTTTGCACCAGCAAATCACTCTAACAGTAGACATGGCTCCCCTCAGCGAGTAGCACACATTGCAGAACAAAATTAGAACAGTGAAGTAATTCAGCAGTAGGGATGTAGTTGTGCACATGTGCCACTGAAGAATTGGGAGACATGCTAACAGCAGTTGGAGGATAGGAAGCCCCACAAACATACTTGGGACTTATCAGGGTCTGATTTTGAGACTTGAGATGTATAGCCAAATTCACAGGGCCTGGCAGCATAGTGTTCCCAAGTAATTATTACTTCTAGAGCTTGTTTGAGTACTGCAACAACACTTTCAAAGTAAAGTGTAATGCATATAGGAAGCAAAAAACA
The DNA here is from genome assembly GCA_019650415.1 of Pipa parva. Classification (NCBI taxonomy): domain Eukaryota; kingdom Metazoa; phylum Chordata; class Amphibia; order Anura; family Pipidae; genus Pipa; species Pipa parva. The sequence goes on from WMED01002979.1 coordinate 8,508, forward strand.
TGTTAAAATTATTTTTCAAATGGTTAAAGGGACATGGAAAAGAATTTAGGAATTTTTTTTTTCCACAGTAATGTTAACTGTAGTGATCCATGCCTAACAACTGCTGCCAAGGCAAGTAAGAATTATGGCATAAACAAGTAGCACAGATGCACATAATGAGGACATAGCTCAGCTTGAGAGAGTTAAAAGGTCAGCAACTAAAGTATTAAAGCAATGGGCAGTTTACAGTACCCAGAGGGTTCAAAATACTGTATATATTCAGGATTTGCCCTGTAGCCACAGAAAGTTACATTCAATGTACTTTTTTTATTAATAACAACATTTTTTTTAAAGAATGGTTCAGATTTTGAGAAAGACTAAGAATTCATGGCTGTATAAAAATGCAAGAGGCGCATTTTCATTTTTCAGCCCTTGTCAAAAAATCAGTATATTTTTAAAATGTTAAATTTAGAGACAAAATTAGATTCCCTTTTGTAGCGTTGTTGGGCCCAAGTCATTAATATGTATGAGCAGTGTGTGCCTCACTAGGCTGCACTGATGAAAACGGTAGTTGTTTGTTTATAGTCCCATAAAGTGGAGAAGGCTAAAAAAGCTATAACTTTCTTTTTCATTAAGAAAGCAACCATGACCAACCATCTGCCATTTTCATGTCTAGTGCACTGCACAAAAAAAATAATATATGTGGTGGTTTTATAATTGCAAATCATCTGCGGTAAAACTGCAACATGTACACTAATGTATAACTGTGTTCTTATATAGATCTTTTAACTACCAGTCATATAGAGTGAGAAGACAGCGGTGTTGATTAATAAAAACAAGCAAAATATCGCTAAGCAACCAGATAAAGTACTATAGCAGTTTCAGAGTAAAGTATATCATTTTTAATGTTGGACTGGTCTACTAAGCAATGGTCTACTAAGCAATAACATCCCTTGGAGTGGTCTGTTGTGCTACAAAAACTCTATGTCAAATGATGGTATATGCTATAAGGTTTGGTTCACTGGAGTTATTCAATAAGAAGTAGAACAAGAACTTAATATCAGAAACTAAAGAATCCCCTGTGGAATGTATTTTCTTACTGACCTTCAAATACTAATCTGCTCCCTGGTTGTTGAAAAGGCTGGAGTTGGCAGGATCCAGTAGAGAAGCTTGCTGGCAACATCCCTTTAATACTTTCACCAGATGAGCACCAGTACACAGCAGCCTGTTGGTTGAGAGAGATATTTTATTTAGTATATGCACAACTTAAGGTTCAATAGAATACAGACTTACACAAATGTTGTAAGAGTTTATGGCATGTAAAGAACATTCCATCTCTTGATTGGTTCACAATGAATGCTGCATTCTATGAAGAAGACACAAGTCTAAGTAGCAATGCTACCAGTCTGCAGGAGCGAAAGATCACCTGCCCACAGCTTTCCAAAACATGAGAGGCATGTCAGGAACCATCCCTGATATGTCCCTTGTCCTGCCCCTGCGCATTGGGAGTTTCTGATTGCTCCCAATGCATCACAGTGACGTCATGATGTCATGCTGCCAGACACTCTGCATTTTGTTCTGTGGACACCCATGCCATACACATATAAAGATCTTGTGAAAGGATATACCAACTATTGTTAAGTACACATTGTCAACATTTCCAAATCAAAATATGTCCTCTTTGTTGAAACTCTAACCCCTTTTTGAAAACAGAAAATCTGAATTGTGCCTTTACCCAAAATAGAACACATATTTGTGCAAGTGCCAGAGAAAATAATATTAAGTATTTGCAATAGAGTGGACTGTTGAGAACTATATTATTATTATTATTATTATTATTATATATTATTGCCTGTGATCTCACACACACAATAAGAGATGTGGTAAAAACAGCAATATTTAAGGCCACTAATATTATATCTACCCATGTGTCTATGGCTTAGTGGAGCCAAGGCTAACCATGTAGCAGCTCACACTCATATGTAAACTGAAAAGAAAGAATGTTCTGCGAACACAATAAACTATGCACTTATACATTACTGTTTATTTATACACACACTGGCGAAATTTATTAAAGGCGAAGTGATCGATCGATCGAATTTTCAATCGAATGAAATTCTGCTCGAAATTTAGAAATTTCTATCGATCTGTAAAATTTACGACTTTAATAAATTTCGCCCAGAGTATTATTCACTAAAAGGGAAAAGAATTCTTTCATTCAGTGTTATACATACAAAAATGAAGTTATTTTGATATGTAATAATGCAATAAATCAAAGCAAAAGTAATACAAACAGATCATTCAGTTGAATATACACTTTATTTTTTAGACTTTTTTGTTAGACGTCAGCTCTGCTCACACCCGATTGTACTGTACAGCAAGTCTTTTCTGAACATTCTTATTAGTTCTCATGTTTTTTATAAAGAAAGCCTTTTAGCAAGTCTGCCTCAAAAAACATGCTGTAAAACTTCAATTACCTAAGTATGCTATTTTAAAAATCATTTCATATAATGAATTTTATTGATTTTATTTGGGTGATTCACTGCTCCTATCATAGGAAATTGTGGCTACAACAGTTATTTTTTTAGGGCACAGGAAATGACAAGCATATGGCTTCCCATTTTATCACAGGGACATAGCATAGTTCTTCCATATGCATCTCTTCTCACAAGTTTTACACTGCAATTTTTTTTAAGAGAGGGGGCGGGGATTTCAAGGCAGGAAAAAATAGGATCTATGATGGAAAGGCAGCAATATGAAAATGAAGGATGCTTAATAGAAAACTTTTTCAAAGTGCTTGTTGTGCAGTGAAAGGGAGGAGAGAAGAATGTCATCTCAGCTTGTTTCTCACATGTGTATGGCAAAAATGCTGGCTTAATTCAAAACAGCTTAAGGGCAAAATAGAAAGTGTAAAGAAACCTGTATGGTTTTGAAAGCATTTCTTTAAAAATCCACCACAAAATGAACATTTTCTTTTCTACAGAGCAAATAATGGCATCATCATTAATATTTGCAGGACTACACAACCCATTTGTTCACACAACATAGGTGTTCAGCTTCAGCCCAGCAGAACACAGTGAATCATGCTGGCATAAACAGCTGCTAAGGATGTGTTTTTTTAGCTGGCTAATGGTGAAAAACAGGTCTAATACAACATACACTAAACCAATAACTGCAGATTTCCCCAATACAAAGTAAAATAATGCATGTGTGGGGCATTTTGTTAACGGCACATGTGCTTCTCATATGTCCTGGTGTGAAACTTATCAAGTTCCACAGAGAAAGAATTTAAACCTATCCTCCCAGAAACATACAAACAAGGCATATCAACCAATATCTGTTGTGTGCCAAGAGTCTTACAATGGCTCACCCCATCTATGCCCAGAAAAATAAAAAAAACAAACTATAGAGCCACTGGGATTCCTTGTACATAGAAGTACAATATACTTTCATTGCAAGTGATCTGCAGTTTCTGGCCTACAAACAATGGTTGGGGAAAAATAAAGGCATTAACACCTGGGTGACAGGAAGCACAATAGCCTGCAAGACAAGAAGCAAAGTTAAACCTGATGTACAACAGAGTGCACATGATAACAAAAGGAACTGGGAAACAAATAGTGAACTCTGAATGTAAAAAAAAAAAAAAAAACATTATAAAGTCACTTCTTACACAGAACGTTATTAGGCTTTCAGCTTATCACTCTGTTGCAATGTACTCTGAGGGAACACATGATTATATGTGGCATGGGGCAATGTCTTTTCCAGTGCGAGGCAGCACTGCCCAAACAGATGCTCCCCTTCCCTTTGTACCCTTGTTAAAATAGCCAACACCCTTTCATCATTCAGTCACAAAATGTGTGCACATGAATAAATAAGCTTCCTTAAGCAATAAGGAAGCTTATTTATTCACGTGCACACATTTTGCATAGAAACATTGTGCATTTGTGAGGTGGCCCATTTCACCTTTGGTCATGCACATATATCTAAATCAAAGAGCTGAAGTATAGTTCTACAGATACTACTGAACTAAAACTCTCAGCAATCTAAAAGATCAACTCGAAAGAACCTCTGACACCTACCATTAGTATCAAACTTCTTCAAAATATACAATTCTGAACTAAAGGATAAGGAAATGTGGGCTACTTAAACTCCCTCACCCATAAAACCTTTAATTTCAAACTAAAAGCAAAAAATGTGCACTGGCATATTAGACCACCGACTAGTCTTACAGCAAGATCCACATGTTATAGACCTCTCTGGTTAGTGTGACTTTTACAAATGCAGCACATCTCCCTACAAACTATGATTCTTTTGGGTAAAAGTAGCAGTGATCAAACAATCCAAACAGCTGCAAACCACCCCCATAGATACCAGAACTAAAATGAAAACAATATTACAGGACAATATGAGCATACTGGTGTTGCTCTTCTATCATAAACAGTTTGCTTTTATGTTTATGCAGCAATGTCCCTGTGACAGAAAATTAGCATGATATAAAAGGAACAATAAATTAGAACATACAAACTGAAGCCTGTTTCTTGAAACATTCTCAGATGCTGCAGACCACACCAGAATGTGTAACACAACCTTATTAAAATAGAAGTGAAATGATAAATCTGCCAATAGCTTTTAACAAGCCAATTTCTTGTGCCTATGTAAGGTTACTTGTAGTCTAATTATGGCACTTCTTTAAGGTTTGTCTTCAGGCCATTCCTAGAAATAGGCACTTTTACTGTACCTACTCTGAGCTGTGTGGTGTTCAGTGATGGAATGTGAAAAAACCAATGTACTCTGGGGAGATTAACACCCTGCAAAACAACCAACCAGAATACTGATCCTTCATCACAGAAATCCACTTGGCTCATAATGTATACAGACTATTACACAAAAAAATGAATAACTATTTAACACAATAAATACAAGGATTTCATAAACCATTTCATATCACATCATCCTATAATCTTTCATTTTTCAAAATTTTATTTATTTCTTTAAACATCCATAAACAGCACTATTGTTTTTAAAAAGTACTTTTCACAAACATTTTATGACAAGCACTGTGCTCACTGCACTGGTGAAAATCAATGTTTGTTTATAGTCCAATGGCATGTGGCAGGCTGTGGGACTATATATTTCTGTTATAAAGATGTAATTCAGGCATTAAAAGAGAAAGGGATGCTTTGTAAGCAACAGATTGGGCAAATATTCCCTATTTAAATCACAAGTGCTCCTGCATAATCAGAATAAAAATAAAACTTTTTTGTCAGTGCTTATCTTCTAAGTTTAAGGCACAATTTTATGTCCTTGTCATGAAAAAAAAGTAGGAAGTAATTTGCATTCAACTACTGTAATAAATAAAATATTTAGAAATTATTTCCACAAAAAAAGGCTAAAACAAACAGAAAGCCAGTAATATGTAAATCATTTGTTACTTGCTCTTTAGACTTAGATATTTTCTGTGCTAAAAATATATATTTTTTAAATTACATATATATATATATATACACACACAGAAACATAAAAGAATGAGCTCACACAATTGATGGGGATGTGGGAGAGAAGAGCTTTATCTTATGCTGATTGTGCATACTTAACTCTGGAGCAGAATTTGCTTCTTTGAACGATGCTGCAGCTTATGAACAGAGAGTGCTGTTCAGCTGGTTTACATTTTACTGCCTCAAGCTTTGGAATGTTGCCCAAATTAAACATCTTCCCACAAACCCTTTCACCACAGTTAGATGGTCTGAGCCCTTAGTGAGGATGGGATCTTTTTTAACAAAATGACTTGTTACAATTTGACTCCCTAAAAAAAGGATGTGAAAGCCAACATTTCAAGTTTGTAAATATCACAATGACTAAAGATATATCATTAGCTTAAAAAATGAAATCCGGTGAAAATTAGATAATACTACCAAACAAAAAAAGTCCATGAATTCCTTTTTCCACCATAAAAAACATCATAACATATTCCTAAATGTAAATACCGGTATGTAGAGAAACATGGCAGAGTCACCAAAGTTGGTATGGTTTAATCAACATTTGTATTTAAAGGAACAGTCCAGTTTTGAACAATTAATCATCCACCTAATTGCCACTTTTAAATACAAGAGTTTTGTAGTATAAATTACTTATTATCAGTGGTCTTAATTCACAACCACTTTCTTATAGAAACCCCTCCTCTATGACATACTTCCTCTTTAGCTGATTTGTATGAAATCTCATGCCACTGACTTGATCCCCAGGCTTGAGAATTCTAGAAACAAACAAGAAAAAAAAAAAAAGGCAGAAAGATGCAGATGGGCAGCAGCTCTGTGAGGTTGTACACCTGCAAGTTTCTTATTGGTTGCTCGGAACTCTCAAGCATTTCATTGAAATCAATGACTTTAAGATTACAAACTGAATTACTGAAATTGAAGTAGATGAGAGAGTAAGCACCTTAGTAAGACACTGCCTGTAAATTTGAAAAGGGAAAAAAATTAGTATATTATATATATACTACCACATACACACACACACATAGTGAGGATGTTGTGTTTGATGGGAGATCACTGTTCCCCAATAATGTGAACATACTACTAGAGGTCAGTCCAGATTTAACAGGTCACCCCAGTTGTAGGCTAGAGCCTAGTTAAAAGGCAGCAGGGAGAGCCACTTAGGTGTGGTTAGTGTTGCTAAAGGAGGAATCTGTGTTTTGTGAGACATACAGGGACCTATGGATAATTCCCTGTTATAGGACTGTGGCTGTACAGTACTTTGAGGAGGAGAAGGGAAGGTATATTTTGTTTTCTGAATCTTAACTGTATGAGTTGCAGTTCCCCACTTTTTTTTCCTGAGAAAGGACTATTCACTATATAAAGTTAAGATAGAGTGCATGTGTTAGTCCACAGATGCAAAAAAAAAAAAAAAAAAGTATTGCAATACTTGGTGATACCTTTTTTATTAGACTAACAGTCGTTTTAAATAGCTCTTTCGAGATGTCAGTCTTCTCTTTATCAAGCCACAAGCAATACTAACAGTGACACATTTATAAATAATTACTGGTGGCTTAACTGTTCCTTTAAGACAGCGGTTCTCAACCTTGCTGAAACTGCAACCCCCTTTACTGACGTCACGCAATGAAGTCCGAGTTCGACGTCATCGCATCGCGTGTCACATAATGACGTTTGGGCACAACGTCATCACATACGCGTGTCATGTGATAGCATTCAGGCCAGACGTCACCTCACAGGAACCCTTATATAAAGGGACCTGCACTTTCTTCCGGCTTCACAGCGCGTTCAACACACATTACTTTTTATTAATCAGGCTGGACTGTTCCTTTAAGAAGAGACCCTAGTAGTCTGGAAAGCTTGCATTTACCATCTATTCAGTTTTCCAATAAATGGTATCACCTATACGCTACTTGTCTCTGTTTAAACCTATGGCTAACACAGTGCTACACTCTACTGCCTCTGGGATAAATGTTGAAACACAAGCATCATTAAGGAACTAGTATGCATGGTGTTGTAAAAGTGACACCACCAAAAGGTCTGGGTCACAATGACTGTTTTGTAGCTCACATTATTGCATATGATGAAAAACAAAATAAACTTGTGTGGATTATCCCACAGGAAACAACAGATGCTGTTTTCCAGCTCAGCTACAAAACATCAAGTGTAGCCCTGTCAGATTTCATTTTTTACCAAACACAATGGGGCTTATTCACTAAGGTGCAAATTCGACTATCGAACTCTCAAACAGCGGATTCCCATAGCAAATCCATGACAATTTTCCCATTGTAGAGTCGTGACAATTTTTTAATGTTAAGATTGTGATAATTTCCCATAATAAAGTAGCGACTGCGACAATATTCTCATTATAAAGACGAGACTGCGATAGTAGCAGCCTACTGCGACTATCTTTATCTGGCAAATTCGCCCCTATCCACAACAATTCGGACTTTAGTGAATAACCCCCAATAGCTAATATGAATTACAAAGGTGGATGTTTTTAATGATGCATAAACAAGTTATTGACTTCCATATTGTTTGAGGGTTTTGTTGACTACAAAAAGAGCCAGAGAATTACACTAACAAAGGGGTATCCTGCAATGCTATCTGCTCTTTATAACATCATTTTTAGCTCCAATCTATTTGGATATACCTATTTTGGCTTT
>WMED01002980.1:0-23071 GCA_019650415.1 Pipa parva
TATTGGATAAAGCACTATATAGTGCAATTTTCTGCGCTTCTTCTACAGAACTCCGTGTTTCACTTGAATCCTGGCTTTTTGGGGCATCAAGCGGCCCCATTGTTAAGAAGTGAGCGGCAGTCCTCAATTACACATCACAACTCAAGAAAGTGACTTTTTTCGGGACTATTTTCCTTATTATTTTTATTTTTGTTGTTTTCAAAAATTTTCATATTATATATACACTTAATTGGGTATTATTGGTTTAAGCATAATTGATACCTTTTATTGTATTGTTATCACATTATCAGTTCATACAACTGTTTATTTGATTTTAGCGCATCCCTATATCACCAGTCAGGTTTTTTCTTTTATATAATTATAGAAAAGCCTGTTGAGTTTTTAAATAAGACCTGCTGTACAGATGAGAAATGTTTATTTTACCAAAAGCAAGAAGCCGGGGAAAAAGCTTACAGGTTCTTACTTTGATAGTGTATAAATGATCAAGCTTCATTTAACATATATGCTAGGATAAACGGTACTATCCAACTTCTTCAGTATACAGGGCCAATTATCTATTATGTGCTGAAGGTCACGTCCTTCTAGAAGTGTGATGTCATATATTAAAAGTGTACTGAGGTCTTTTACGGGGGTAAGGGCCAAAAAAATGAATCACGTCTGGCCCCCAAAGCCTTCAGTTGGACAGCCCTTCTGTAAAGTATTCACACATCTCTGTATCTGCATGTAAAATCAAATACTGGCTGTAGTTTAAGCAGTGGAATGTAATAAAAATTGACACACATCTATTCTACAAACCCACTGATTGCAAAATCTTTTATGTGGCTAGTTTGCCAAAAGGGTAAATAAATGCTAATGTCTAGCATAATGAAATCCTCGGATGAAAAATATAATACAGTTTCTTATTGTTGACAACACAGTTCCTAGGAAAGGGCTAATAAATCCAACATCCCCATGACTGTTGCCTAACATAAGATGTCTGACATAAACAGACTAAAATGACCATCCATCCCAAGCCTATGCTCATCGGAATCAAAATATTGTGTAACAGGGTATTTTGAAGACATTTGGAAAATTATTTACATTATACTATCATAAATATAATGTTGTTTGTCCCTTAAAGGAATGTATACTATTTACATTAGCACAATTTTTTTTCTGCTGAAAAAAATCTCACTTGTATGTACGTATGTATGTTTTTATTTATAAAGCGCCACAAGGTTACGCAGCGCTGTACAATCTAGTAATAATAGAGACAAGGGTAAAGTGCCAAAGAACAAGTGAAGTAAAATACAAGCATATAATCAAGAAAATACATCACTCTAAGTGCCAGATCATGATTGAAACAAGAGGATAGAAGTCCCTGTCCCATAGAGCTTATAATCTAAGTACACTTCTAATTCTCTATTGACCTATATTGCTCTGAATGCTGAACATCAGTATGAGGAAGATAAAAATGATTCTGGAGTTTAGTTATTAGAGAACTATGTTTCCAAAGTGAAGATTTAAAAACATAATAGGTACCGAGGGTCAAATGGCGGATCCCATACAACTCAGAGAGATTATTGTTTTCTTGTTGGCACAACTGATTGTCTGAAGAATGTGTGTATATTGTTTAATTTGGTGGTGGGTTCCAAAACCTTTTCTTACAGCTGTATGCACATGAGAATTAGCTTAGCTTATTAAAGTTAAAAAAAACATCTACTAATCATCTAATTGTTGATGACAGCTTTGTAACAAAAATTCCATACGCTGGAAAAAATGGTCCATGCATCAATAAGTCCTGAATGAGTTTCCAGTGAATAATGGATTATGTGGTTTAGTTGATAAGAGCATCATTACCGGCATGTCCTTAGCAAGTAAAGAGTAATCAGTTTTTTTAAATACAGTTTTCATTTGAAAAATGAAATGAAAAAAATGGAAGACATGAGATGGATAACAATTGCTTTATGAATCCTGGGGAACATTGTTGTCCTAGCATTTTTGTCAAGAGTAGAAGTTGGCAAAAGTTTTATTTTTGCTGTTTTTCATTAAAAAGGATAGTGCTCATTTTTATAGAAAAATAATAACACGTTTACCCATGAAAATACCACACTATAGAATTTTACTGCCAATTCACACATTTTTTTTTAAAATAAAATTGTGCAGTTTGGTGTTTTGCATACTACAAAGTGGGTTAAAACAGAAAAACAAAAACAAAAAAACAGAATTTTTTATTAAGCAAACCTTGATAAGTATGCCCCATTGACTAAAGTCTGAATCGTTGTGTAGAGCTGTGAATTCACATCTATTCTCCACTTTCCCAAGTTCACTTATTAAGTAAACTCTGCAAAGTGGCAAATATGCAACTACACAAGTCGCAAACTTATGGAGCTCTTTGCATCATTTTGTGTGCGCGTGCACAGATACTTCTACTATTGACTAAGTGGAGGTGCTAATGCATTTAATATAATTAATATAATGTAGATTGTAAGCTCTATGGGGCAGGGACCTCCAACCTCTTGTGTCAACCGCTACCTAGCACTTAGGGCAATGCATCCTTGTGATATTTTACTTGATATGTTTCATGCACTTTTCCCATGTCTGTCGTATATTTGTATAGCTGAATTGTGCAGCGCTGTGTAAATTTGTGGTGCGTTATAAATAAAATTACACATACATGCATACATAATTAGTTTAACATCATATCAAACCATTTGTCTGAAGGACTCTAGAAACACAGAGATAAATGACAATGAAAAGTGATGAAAAGAAAACAACTGTTGATATAAGTTATCGGGTTCAATGTAAGAACAGTAAGAATACAAAATGTTCTCACAAAGAATCACTTCTATGTCTAATCTGCATCTGACATGTCAATATTGTGATGTAAGCAAATCTCCTGTAGGATTTTGGCATATTTTCCATTCATATTCAATACTACTTGAGGAAATATATATGTAGAGGTCTTTGCCAGGAGGTGACATACTATATTCCTTTATCCATTGGGAGCATGACATTTTTGCATTTGGTAACTGTTTATGATTTTTTGGCTAGAAACATTATATGAATGTCTCATGAGTAATCAACATGAGATATTTTTTTCCACCAAAACACTTAGCTTGGTAGTTTCTTCTTTCCAAATTGTCATCTCTAATATAAGAGGCATAATATTTAACAAATAGAATGAAACTTGAAAATTGGCTGCCAATTCTATGAGAGAATTGCAAGCCATGAAAACAGCTAAATGCATTCACCGGGGAGGATTATTTCTAAGACTTATCTTGTAGTTTTGTGTCTTTATTAGGGCTAGTTTTAAATCTATGAGTTTTTATAAGTGCTCGAAATATACATATTATTATTTTTCTAGAACTCTCTCATGCTTCCTAATGGTTCGGTATATGGCAGGTTTCATCCATAATTTTACACCCTAACATAATATCACTCTATAGTCTGTATTAATAATAAATATAGTTAGCCTAAAGTTTTTATGATGGTGTTGAAACCAAGATTTGTTTAAAGGCTGTTACATATCACAGTTATTGACAGGTACTGAGGTTAAGACAGGGTCAGCAAACGTTTCTGTGCAACTCTTTGGTTAGCTGTGATTGTGAGATTGTAAGGAAAAAAAAGTGATTGTATTTCGCCCCAGTGAAGTAATGTGCTTCACATAAATAGGTAGAAAATATATATATATTCTATACTATAAAGGATAAAGTATCCCTTTCTGTATTTTAAAAGGATTGTTAAAAGTTACAAAGGAGTTGTATGACCATATGGTATACAATGTATGGAACTCCAAGGTGACTTTAATATAATTATGTATTACTTATATTACACTGGGATTTTGGAAATAATATATAAAATATTTACACTTTAATACCAATTTTTACACTTGGCAGGAATTGTTGCTAAAATGACTAATTATACCTTTTGCAGGTGTGATACAATATCGCTCACAAGTGGGAATCAGTGGTACAGAGAAGAGCCATTTTTTTTTTGTCTTACTAAAAATGTTGTGCTGCAGTGCTATAATTTTTCAGAAATTGCATGGGTTAAATGTCTGCATTTCCCATAATGCAATGTAAACTTTTACAGGATAGAATCAGTTGTATGTATATGCCTTTGGTAACTTCTGTGTCATTGTAACTCAGAATAACTCTTCTCTTACACGTAATAATATCTGCAACAAGCAGAAATGTTAATGCCATGATACAATGTGTTTTTAAAACATTAAATGACAGTGGAGTCAATTGATTTTTCAGTCAGTGTTTTAGGAATATTTCTATCACACCACAAATATGACCCTCTCTACTGTGAAGACTGTATTACAAGAAAATTACAGGACGTGACATGTATACGGGCAAAATTTATTAAGCTCGAAAAAGCTTGATTTTGCTTTTTGGAGTTTAATAATCGGACGAACACTCGGAAGTTTCTCGTGGTAAGTGTCGCGAGATTTGTTTCAGTCGATACTTACCAAGAGAAACTTTTTCCATTGAATATATCCATGGAAAGCCATAGTCATACTTTCTATTAGGTATGGCTACCTATCCTTGGAAATATTCAGCAAATGTTCCAACAGATTGTCTTTTGTAGGATGCTGGTACATCATAGCCACTCCAGAAGCTTTACACAGTTTTATTAAAGGAATCTTCTTTTAACTATTGTTACATGCTACCTAAAAGACTCTACTGAGAACAAATGGTATGGGTGATCAATTAAAAAGGGGCCACAGATCAGGAATATTATCTTGATGTGTATGCTACATTTGTTTTTTTTTAAATTATTTTCACTGTAGCTGGCGCCAGTTATAGTACCCAGTCCAGGTTCAGGCTAGTCCCTGAATGTCAGAAAATTGAATAATTTAGGGGCAAAAACATGACATCACAGTGATACAACTGGAGTAGGGTATACAGCCAAATGAAAAATGAGCACCTGTGAGTCTTCATAAACCTGCTTTAATTCATAATTACAGTAGCAAGTAGAAATCACTTCACTTTCCTACGATATTAAATACTGTGCAATGTTCAAGTAATAAACAATAAAATAATCAGCAGTTGTTAGTTTCATTAGACAGTTAGCATCTCTGCCAGTCACTCCTTCCTGCTTGTAGGAGTGAACATGTGCACTACTAATTTTAACTGTTTTGGCTATGTTTACAGGTAGAATAGCGTATTAGTCTAGTTTACATATTATGATATCATTATTATTATAAGTGCACTGAGTGACTTTTATTGAACAATCAGTTTTTATTTGCAGTCCTGCTGTGATCAGAACTCATGGGACAAGAATACAATATTTTGAGGATTTTAGATTTTAGAAGAACATTGAGTAAATTTATTAGCATTCATCCTGTGCCTTTGAAGAACAGACTTACTGTATGGAATAGATCTTCTTTTTAATTCTTTATAGAGATTTCATGATTACATCATTTATGCCTTCCATGAATGTATTAAGTGGATTATTTACATCATGTACTTGTAGTATATTGCCCTGTGGCACTTGGTATCTGGCCTTTTTGGTGCAAGTCTAGCATCCTCTTCACATCCTACAATTCAGTCCAACACATTCATCCCTATGGAGAGTAGTAAATAATTGTGGGTCAATCAGATATGTTATGGGTGTCTGCAGGGTGGAGGACAAGTGACTTTGCCCCATGGCCTTGTAGGGCAAAAGAGGCACATCAGGAGCAATCTTGGCATCCCCTTATGCCCCGCTTTCCTTTCCCAGTGCATCAGGAGATTCTAATTGGTCCCAATGTGCCATGTAACAGTGATGACATATAGCCACTATCCAGACACCCACGATCAGATGTTTATTCCTGTAATCAGAAACTATTTGAGAACACTTCCTATAAAATAGAATCCTACTAAATACATGAAGAATGATATTTGCTTTATATTCTTTCATATGATAGCATTTATATTCACAACACTGGTGAAGGATTTGTGCAGAATTCACTCACATGCATTTTTCACAATATTATTGGATAGTTATTATTTATTTAGCATTTATATTATGATAAAAATAAATAGCATTGTAAGAAAATTCTAGGGGCGAAATTTACGAAACTCGAAAAGGCCAATTTAGCCTTTTCAAGTTTATTCCCTGTAAATATCACAGTTCGATTGGTAAATATTGATCAATATTTTTCAGTGGATTTTTTACCAATCGAAACGTTTCGATTGAATTTTTCAATGGAAAAGTAGCCAAAGTACTAATGTAAAGTATGGTTACTTTTCCATTGAAAACTCCAACCGAAAGTATAGATTGGTAAAAATTGATCGAAACTTACTGATCAATATTTACTGATTGCTATTTACAGGGAATAAACTCAAAAAGGTGAAATTGACCTTTTTGTGTTTAGTAAATTTTGCCGTATATTGGCAACTATATTTTTTTTTTTACACTGGAAAACAAAGTAAATAAAAAAGAGCAATCTTACCGTCTAGTGAATGGTGAAAAAACTCTAATAAAGTGTGATCCTGAAAACTACAGACCTGTAAGTCTGACTTCTATTATGGGTAAACTGTTTGAAGACTTTCTAAGAGATGCTATCCTGGAGTATCTCAATTCAACAAAATATGTAACTCCATATCAACATGGTTTAATGAGGGATTGATCCTGCTAAACAAATCTAATTAGCTTTTATGCAGAGGTCAGTTATAGACTGACAGGGGAAGTCACTGGACATTATATACCTTGATTCTTTCAAAGTATTCAATAACGGCCACATAATAGGCTGTTACATAAAATGAGATTGCTTGGACTGGGTGAAAGCGTGCGCAAGTGGGTTAGTAACTGACATAATAATTGTAAACAGGGGGTGGTTATTAATGGTACATACACAGGGTTACTGTTTATAGTGGTGTACCTGAGAAGTCAGTTTTCGGCCCTCTTATCTTAAACTGGGCATAGTAAAATTTCAATATTAGTAGATGATACTAAATTGTGTAAAGTAGTTAATTCAAAGGAGGATAGTATTTTATTACAGATGGATGTAGATACATTTCAGGCTTGGTCAGAAATGTGCCAAATTAGGTTTAACACTGATAAATGTAAGGTTATGCATATGGGAATGTAAAATACATGTCTAGATTATTTTCTGAATGGGAAACCACTGGGCAAAACAGACATGGAAAAGGATTTAGGAATTTTAATTGACAATAAACCTAACTGTAGCAACTGCTGTTAAGCAGTTGCTGCCAAAGTAAACAGGGTCATGGAGCGAAATTTATTAACGGCGAAGCGTTCGCCCGATAGTAAATTCTGATCGCACGATCGGAATTGCGATCGCGCGATAGTAAATCGATCGCATTTACTATCGCGCGATGGTAAATCGATCGGGTTTACCATCGCGCGATGGTAAATCGAGCGGATTTTACCATCGGGCGATGGTAAATCATGTGGATTTACCATCGGGCGATGGTAAATACCGAGTGTGCGGTAAATACCGCGTTTAATAAATTTCACCCATGGAGTGCATCAAAAGGGGCATAAATGCATATGACAAAAAACATAGTTATACCACTTTACAAAGCACTTGTCAAACCACACATGGAATACTGTGTGCAATTTTGGCGGCACCAGGTTACAAGAAAGATGTGGTTGAGCTTGAGTGTTCAAAGGTGGCTACTAAAGTATTAAAAGGAATGGGCAAATGACAGTACCAAGAAAGATTATCAAAATTGTGATTGTATAGTCTAGAAAAAAGAAGATTAAGAGGTGACCTAATAACCATGTATAAATATATCAGGAGCCAGTACAGAGATCTCTCCCACAATCTGTTTATACCAAGAACTGAAAGTATAACAAGGGGGTATACTCTACGGTTAGAGGAAAGAAAGTTTTTGTATCAACATAGAAAACTCTAAAAGTTGTCATGGTTGATTCCATTAAAGAGTTCAAAAGGGGTTTGGATTCTTGCCTTCAGTATAAGAACATTACAAGTTATGGGTGCTGGATAACTGGAGGTGGGATCTTGATCCAGGGAAATATTCTGACTGCCAAATTTGGAGTTGGGAAGGAATTTTTTTCCCTAATATGAGGATAATTGGCTCTTGCCTCATGGGTTTTTTTGCCCTCCTCTGGACTTGTGTCTTTTTTCAGCCTTATAAACTATGTTACTATACTTTGAACACTAATATAATGGAAGCCAAAAAGAATAGTTGTTGTATACCAAACCAGCCTTTCAGGAATATCCAGTTGAACAAAATGATTTTGTTTCTTTTGAGACATGATCACAGAAATGTTTGGAAATGGAATATTTTGTTCACATTTTTGTTTAAGTGTAGTTGATTTGTATATGGTATAGGAGCCATTTAAAAATGGTCACTCAACTAGTTTCTATGGGAACTAGAAAAATGTGAAAAAAATCCTTGTTTCAGGGCCTGCCAGAAAGAGAAAGTTCACAAGCTAAAATATACAGAGCAGAGACATAGTGGGTTGGATATGACTTTGGCAAATAAACAAGAAACAAAGTAATGTATCATAGGGTTCTGCAATAGACCCTGCTCTATATAACATAGTTGTACAATAAATTATATGCGATATTACTACTTTAAAGGGTAGTGAGGTTTTCTATTTTGCATACTATTTAAAGATATTCAACCAAATTGATTGTACAGAAAGTTTGATATATACTTGGATTAGCATTCCATTACATGTGTTGGGGACATGCATGAAACAGATACAAGGCATTGGTAAGGATCTGAAACCATTGCATTTAGCAGGCTACTTCTTTAAGGCAGAAAAACTCTACCTATCATAAAGTTGTATGTTTCTATGTAAATACCTGCAGTCAAATTGTCATATTGAGAAACAGTAGCACAGGCTAAGAGGGGAATTCACCATTCAGCGAAGTGAGTTCTGAAGCCTTCGGCTCACTTCGCAAATGGTATTATGCGCTCGCTGATGTCCTGCACGCGGACATCAGTGGGAGCATTAAAGGGATTCCCGTCTCGGTGAAGCAACTCTTTTGGTCTCACCGAGATGGAAATACCTTTAATGCGCTCGCTGATGTCCGCGAGCAGGACATCAGTGAGCACATAATACCATTTGCGAAGTGAGCCGAAGGATTCGGAGCTCACTTCGCTGAATGGTGAATTCCCCTCCAAGTCTTTGGCACTAGGGAACAGAGACCTATGCAGAGTATCCATGTAACTCGGTTGCTGTTGGCACTGGGTACTTTGGCTTTGTTATTGGTTTGATGTTGGTTATTTGGCTTTATTATTTCATAGATTAAAAGAGTGAGGACACTGGCCACTTGTACACATATATCTTGAACACGCACCATAGTGATAAAAATGCCTGTCAGAGTCTTTTTCTCTTTAACTGGCTTACTGTTGTAGTCAGTCATCAGAACTTTTTAGTAAATTCAAGTGAATCAATTGTGTGTATAGTGTAACAGATTGACTATGACTGAATAATAAGATGTTTTTGTTCTCAGACATGTTAAATTATATTGAATAGAAAGTTTATTTTGGAAACTAATGTTTCTGAGACACCAATGTAGAATACCGAGAGCCAAATTATGCCATACATGGTCTGGTACTAGCACTAGGTGATCATCTAATGTCCCAGTACTGAATAATACTATTACAAAAATATGAATTTTATTGTGTGGGATATACGCTGCCAGTGGTCAGTTTGTATAGGCAACTGCAGCATATATTTAGGGGGTAATTCAGGATAGAGACCAAAAGAGTTGCCTCGCCGAGATTGGAATTTCTTTAAAGCGTGCAGGACATCAGCGAGCGCATATCAGTCAGTGCCAAGTGAGGCGAGGACTCCGCACCTCACTTCGCACTATCCTGAATTACCCCCTTAATGTTTAGTTGTGTGGCAATGAATGAAACTGACATGGTATTTCCATTCTTTGATATAATTTGGACACAGAGAAATAGTCACAATCACAATAGGTCTACTGTAATCCCATTTTCTTTTCCTTATCTCCATTGTTATTCACTTACAGTTCTCACTACTTCTCAGAAAGTATTTTTTTTTTTTAATTTTCCAGTATTGGAAAATCTTGTATTTCTATTTTTTAGAAACTTTGTGTTAATCACTCGGTCACATTAAACTGTTATCTCTTGAGGGAGATTTTTAATCGTTTAAATAAAAAAATAAATCAAAAGTAAAAGTAAACCAAGAAAAAAAAAGGTTTGAAATAAAACAATTCAGTTATAGAATTGCCGTATGTTTTTCCTGTCTTCTAAAAAATGTGATCTGACTGGAAAATTTTACATTTTATACATTTGCAGAAAAGAAATAATAAAAGGATGATTCCTCCTTAATCAATGTAACAATCATCAGTTGTTTTTGTGGCTTTCAGAATCTCAAACATTGGACTTCTTTACATTGTCAACTTAATAATATCCTGTTAACAAAGGGCCAAATTGTTGAAACCTGAAGCAAGATCTTTGTATTTTTGTGTACATTTATAAAATGGCGTCTAGTGGTTTTCCTTACCAAAGGATAGAAAATATACATAGGAATTAGATAAACCTAGAAAAGACTAAACATTGCTAAACATTCTCTCACTTTCTGCTTATTCAATCGGCAATACAAAGTCATATGAATAATATGGATATGTAAGTATGTATGTATAATTTTATTTATAAAGTGCCACAAATTTACGCAGCGCTGTACAGTTCAGCAATACAAATGCAATAGAGACATGGGAAAAGTGCATTAAACAATACAAGTATAATATCACAAGGATACATCACTTTAAGTGCAAGGTTGCGATTGACAGAAGAGGTTGACGGTCCCTGCCCCATAGAGCTTACAATCTAAGTATGCTGTAATGCGTATGGAATATATTCATGACTGTTTACACAATGTGTTTCTCCTGTGGAGAATTTAATATTGAATTAAAGATAATTAAAACAAAATGTCCCTAATAATGAACTTGTCTTCCAAGATAAATATTCTTGAAAAATGTATCTAATCATTTATACATTTTTCGGATGAAAGGTTTCCTAAGAATAAATAAAATCTACAATGACAAAAATAATAATGTACAGTAGAAGGATAATCCCCTTCTGTTTTTAGATATAGAAGGATCATCATCACCAAAGTTTTTACTTAGGTGCTGAGTCAAAAAAATCAGACTGAAAAATCAGGTTATACCTATAAAAAAATCAGGTTATACCTATAAAAAAAAATCAGACTGAAAAATCAGGTTATACCTATAAAAAAATCAGGTTATACCTATAAAAAAATCTGCCCTGAAATGCGAAACTTGGGATTTATTTATTAAAGTTAAAATTGTTGCATAAAGGTGGGAATTCGCCACTTCCCCATATTTGGTTATTCAGCTAATTCTGAGATGTGCCAAATTCGCCAGCTAACAACAGTCACACAGTCTCGGGTTTCATGTGTGGCATTTCAAAGTTTGCTAAAAACAAAAAAAAAGTCACTCATCAATTTTGCCATCTATAAACTTTTGTTTTTATCATAATATCGTATATACTATATATTATATATATGACATATATATCAGACCAGTGGAACCCTGGATCATATTAAACCTAACTAATCTTTTTTAGTGGATTAAATTTGAACTTGTGACTGCTAGCCATCTTTATGCAGAAATACGTTTTACTTTGCGGACACTGCACTCTTTAACCACAGTCTTTAGCTGGAATTTATATGGCCCAAGCTCTCCAGAGATTACCACACCCTCTAATTTGCCCACAGACCTAGTTTTGCTATATACATTGTATACATAGTAATTTTCTTTCTCCTCTTGGCACATTTATTTAAATTAATGTTAAAACAGTTTACATCCTTTTGCAAACATCACAGAATTAGGAATTATGTCACATATAGTTATTTATTTTAAATATTATCTAATATGTCTCTCTACACATGAATACTACACCTGAAAATGTGTAGACTTAATATATGAACTGAGCTGCTACCAGCTTCTTACTCATGCATATAATTACTCACGCTCTGGGCTTCTTTAACCTGAAATATAGAAATTGGCACTTCATCACTGGAATGAAGTAGAAGAAATAAACAGTGGGTAAAATGCTTGACTGAATTTAAATGAATGAACCCCACTATATTTGGATTATATAGCTCATTTTTTCCATAATTTTCCACAAATAAACTGCAGTGGGAAGGTTTATCTCAATAATATTATTAAGAAACAGACTTTACTAATATTCAGAGTTACTATGTTTCTCATTCCCCATCTTTCATGTTTTTCCACCAAGACCATCAAGAAATGAGAACTCCAGATAGCAATTTTAACCATGGTCAGAGTTTTGACCAGAAAGCGCAACCTTCTCAGACCAGATGCAGAAGGTAATAATGAAATGTATGTATAATTTTATTTATAAAGTGCCACAAATTCGTGCAGTGCTGTACAATTCAGCAATACAAATATAACACAGATATGGGGAAAAGTGCAATAAACAATACAAGTATAATATCATAAGGATACATCACTTTAAGTGCTAGGTTGCGGTTGACACAAGAGGTTGGAGGTCCCTGCCCCATAGAGCTTACAATCTAGATGGGAGGAAAACTTACATACACAGAAAGAAGGGTAATAAAAGCTGTAGCAATGTACTGAAGTACAGGTCAATAAATACGAATAAATAGGTCAATAAATACAGATATTATGCAAGAATAACTAAAGATAAAATATATACATAAAAATCAGAGATAAAAATCATTGCTAGTGCTGCAAAAAATATGATTTCAGTTTGATTTTTAAAGTGCAGAGGGAATGTTCCTAGTAAATATAAAGAGGTATAGAATTCCAGATGTGGGGGGCAGAGAGAGAAAAGGGTTTAAGAAAAGGCAGTATTGGTGTGCGGCATACAAAACTGGTTGCTTTGGGAGGAGCGCAGTTGACATTGAGGAATGTATGGGCATATAAGTGAGGAAGTGTAGGGAGGGGTAACAGAGTGAAGTGCCTTAAATGTCAAAAGGAAAACACTGTAAATGATTTGTTTGCTTACGGAGAGCCAGGGAGCAGAGAGAGATTGGGAGAAAGCCTGTTCTCTCTGGGGAGAGAGAATTCTGCCAGCAGAATTTAGAATAGACTGGTATGGGGAGAGGTGGGAAGCTGTAAGGCCAGATAGAAGAACATTGCAGTATTCCTTTAGATGATCATTTAAGCCAGAATGTAGAATGTTTTTCAAACCTCTCTTTGGCATGTGTATCTCTTAATTAATGTAATAGTTCACTTCCTTATCTGGTTTTAGTAGCTTGTGTTTCTTTAGTGGATACTGTGAATTTGGCTTTGACTGGAGACTTATATGTCTCTGTTCTCAGGTTTTCCTATATATGGATGAGTGTGATTATCACTACTGGCATTTGCATTTTGACCAGAGATTGAACAAAGTCTGTGGACAGGGAATCTGTATGGGTTGCGACAAGTAATCTTGAGATTTCACATCTAGTAATTAGTCTAGGAATTAGTAGTTCCTAATCAAGCATAAAAAAGAATAATGCTTCTCGGGTTCTATTAATGATTCTAGTAAGTATTAAGATTACAGAGCTTATTCATCAAAGTGAAATTTGACAGTTCGTTTTCTACACTTTGATTCTCTATACCTTATTCACAAAATAGAAAATTCCCATAGCGAAGACATGACTTTGTTAGTAGCCGTCTCTTAGTGTGATGTAGTCAGTCAGACAGTAGCAGCCCTGCCAACAGCCCCCTGATTTGCCAACTTTGTGAAAACTGATGAATATGACACAATATGCCTTGTTGAATTGACTACTGCGTCAGACTTCGATGCTTGATGAACAGGTGAATTACACACACATGTAAAGTGGTGCAAATGCTCCATAAGTCTATGACTGTCATAAGATGTCAAATTAATATCAAATTTGCCACGTTGCAGAGTTTGCTGAATACCAGAATATGGGCAAGTGGCAAATAAATGTGAATTCACATCTGTGTAACAATTCAGCCTATCGTGAATATGCCCCTAGGTCTTTTTTTATACAACATTTTCTCTTCTCCCTCAAATCATGCACAAGCCCTCAGTTAATATTTTTAAATATATAATGCAACATGGGAGATGTAATATCTTGGCATAGGTTAATGCAATGCAGAATTTTGAATAAATTATTTTGAAATTCAGAAAAAGGGAATGCATCCCAAGAACTCTATAACATATTTTCTTGACCTTTAACATAGCGATGGGAAGGGGGAGGTATTATTCATTTCTTAACGGGTGTCAGGACATAGCATTGGGGTAATCATAATCTTTTATCATTTTATATTTACAGCAAAATGGGAAGTGCTTGTTGGAAAAATGCACCAACAACGTATTTTTCACACAAAACCTAAATTGAGATCTAAGCTGATAAATGTCTTTGCCCTTGGTAACACAGAGGGATCTTCACACCATCAGTGCATTGCTTTCTTACCGTAGATTTAACATTTTAATTTATACCTCCCCCAAGTATCTCCAGTTTTACAAAGTCTGCAATATAGCCATATACTTTGGAAATACAAATGGAAAAAAATTATATTGCATATTTTCAAAACTTAATGAACATCCCTGCAATATGTTTCTGTACATTGGTTCTGTATGGGAAAAGCTAACCAAGCCTTACACATTCTATTTTCACCAATTCATCTTACCACATGTTTTCAGGGATACTGTCTCCACTGACTAAACCTACTACAGGTCAAATGTTAAAAATGAATGATAGGTTTAGAACATTTTGTATTCATAATAAATATTAAAAAAACAAAACAAAAAAAAACTTGAATCCATCATGGTGAAATGTTCCTGAAAAAAAACCCCTAAAAATCCAACACAAAGAAAAAGAAGAAAAACCAAAGAATGATTGGAAAACACTATCCTTGCTATGGCATGTGAAAGATGTTTTGGAACGGACAGCACTCCTGTCATGTATTGAACTACCAGTACCCAAAAAAACAGTACTTTTTGTGAAATACTATTTGATGCCAAATGGAAACTATTTTATTTGATACGGAGACCAATAACCCACGTTAACATATTGTAAAGATATTGTTTCCACAGAGCTCAATTTAATCAAATAAAAGCAACCTCACTCAAGAGCGGTATTAAGGCATAAAGATAAAACACTGGCACGGATTTGTTTTCCTAATGATTGAATGCAGATTTTTAAATGAAATCCACATTTCCAACGGGGAAAGTTTCTTTTAATGTTCATTTAAAACAAATCAAACTAATCACTTAAGATAAAGTTAGTGTGTCAAAAGAAGATGGGGTATAAGCTAATACAGACTCCCTATGCTTTAAAATGTTTCAGAGGAGGCAATAAATATTCCAAATTAAAATTGTGTGTGTAACTGTGTTTTATTTTAATTATGAACTGATAATCCTGTGTTTGTATTTCTCCTTTATCAGAATGTGCTGTAAAGATGTTTCCTGCAACCTGAATGTTTGGGCAAGTTTTTATTACATTTCATTGTTAGAAATACATCTGTTTATACTGTAACTTGTATTAGGAAACCAGCAAACTCTTATCTCCAAAGACACAGTATTACTTTCAGATGCTGCTGATATTTAGATCTTCTCCCAGCAGTTACTCCAAGGTCTATTTAATTTTGTATGCTAGTTCCTAGATGATATGTTTTAGCTTGTTGTCACAAGCTATCCTAATTTCTTTCTTTTTTTTGGTCCTGTTTTTGACCCCAGTCTTGTTATAGGTTCTGTTACTTGGCTTGAGTTTCTTCCTTCCCTTATCCCTACCCTATTACTAGTTCCTATTCTTTTTCTTATTTGATTCCTGATTCTATTCCCAGTTTGTCTATTCCTTATCTTGTCATATCTAGATGATTGGTTCCTGGAACACTCTTGGCTATGCTGCTCTCTTCAGAATCTGATTTTGGGTTCTCAGACTTATTTGGCATACTGTCTAGGAACTGAACACAGAGTTCAGCCCTAGCTGTCTTGATGAATTATTGATAACTTAGTATGTCGGTTTACTTCTTTTGAAGGTCTGTGGGGTTTCATAGTTAGTTCCCCATACAAGTTTGTCTTCCACATAGCTTTTGGGAATATTTACTCTTCATCTAAGGATTATTATTGTATATAGGCTTCAAATGGTAATGCCTTGTGTAAAGATGGACAATATTTAAAGGACATCTGTACTGGAATATAATGAAAATTAAGGTTTTTGCTTAATCTTCCACTTAGGGATGTTCCCTGGAAGATATTGCCGCAGAGGTTAATGTTTGAGTGGTGTCAGCCTACATAAGGCATTTAAACAGTGACTGAGAAAAGAACTTCTCTTTCAGTTCAGCGCAGATACAGCTAGGGAGTAGACACCATGTTTTGTGATAAAGTAAGGTTAGAGGTTTCTGAAAAGAATACCAGTACACCACAAAACTAAAGTGTCCCAGTGAAAAGAGTTATCTTTGGGAAAGGCGACCCTAGGAGTGCATCACATATTGAAAGTGTTCTTGAACAGGCTGAAAAGACAGAGGTATTCCAGAGGAAGAGTTACTTCTACCTTAAAATTTAGAGAGCATTTGTAATATGTGGAGCAGAAGGTTGTGCCAGAATGAAGATGTAAGTGCAATAGTGGTTTTCCCAACAGGAGCAAGTGAAGCTTCTAGAAGTGTTTGGTAGACGTATCCACATTTTGGGGCTGTCCAGTGTTCAGACTAAAGGTTTCCTACAGGAAATGCCAAAATTAATTTTTTTCCTATAGAATGTAAAGGTTAACGTATTGCTTATGTAAACCTATGCAATTTAAACTTTCTGGTTTGTAATTACAAAATGTTATTTTCAATAAAAGTTACATATACTGTGATATATAGGAAACACCTGGTGCAGTGTTTAATGTCATCCCTCTATGTTTACATGTGTTTTGTTTGTGTGTATGGTTACTATCATTTGATTCCAGGTAAACTACGTTTGACGACACTTAAGATATTGGACAGATAAATAAACAGATGAAATGAACATTTTTTTGGAATAGTGAGGGTTGTTCACAAAAATCATATCTTTGAAAAATGAATAGAATACATATACTGTATATATATATATATATATATATATATATATATATATATACTTTATTAATGTAAACATTCATTTTTTAAAGATATGATTTTTGTGAACAAAAATTAGTTGACTATTTTTTTTTGCATACAGCATATATTCTAAAAAGTGTTTTTTCAGTAAGTCTAAGTATGAAGACAGAAGTTTCTCACGTGCAACAGATCCATGGGCACCTATTTTCATTTCAGCATTGGTATCAGGAGTGGATCTTTGGGAAGGCGTGCCCAGTTGCATGATCTACACCGGGCCCCCTCTCCTGCTATGACCCCCGTACATACGCCACTGATTGGTTTAACAGTAGAGAGTCACCTGTATCCAGAACAAAGCTCTTTATTTCCTTTTACAAGCAGTAGTGTTCTGTCTGCTTTACTGAAACTAAAGTAATAATCTATCAGTTTGTAGGTGTAGGTCACTGGTCATTTGGAAGTCATACAATCTGCCTATTCAGATTGTACCCTATCAACATCTACTGGAGAAATTTGCCACAGCGTCTGCTAATTAGGTTGTAAGTTTCATTTCGTTGTTTTGGCATGTTCTTCTAAATGCTTTTGCTTTTTACTGAGGAGTAAAGAAATTGTATTTATTTACTATTTTACACTGGTAGAAGCTTAATTCTGAAAAGGGGTTGATTATCAAATTTAGACGCATTTCTGTAAAAAAAAAAAAGATAGATGATTCAATGGCAAGTGTATATTTCTTTCCAGAAAGGTAATTGTAACTGACCTTTTATTTAGAACTTTAGTTTAGTTATAGTATAGTTTTTGGTGCAATACATGGTCAAGCAATAGGTAGACTAGTAAATGACCTTTAACTAATAGGAAAAGTGCTTTGCCTGAAGAACATTCTCATAGTTCTGCCATGGAAGTAGGTTTCTACAGACAAAATATAGGTTATGCATACCGAACCATTTACTAGAAATCATAATTCTACTCATGTTACATGATTTGAGGAAATCTACTGTACAGAAGAGGAGTAATCAGTAATCTTTGGGACTTGCAATAGAAAAAAATGGTGAGTAAACAATTTGGTTGCTTTAGCTTAATGGTTAGATATTACTGAAAATGGAAAATTACGTTTTGTTGTTTTTCCAGGAAAGGGGTCGTTAGGGATCACTGAAAAAATATCCAGGCTTCCTGTTTAGACTCATTGATCTGAAGGTAATGTAAATATAAATATGACAGGTGCTTAAGGGCTTACAGAAGAATTGTGTGAGAAAAATGATGTTCTTGGTTTCAAGGGCTGTTGATTAAGCAGAACTGCTCTGTTTTTTTAGTTTAAATGCTCTGATTAATTTTCCTTTTAGATCTCTAAAAGAAATGTAGTGAGATGTGTGTTTAGATCAGGATTGCTTGGTATTTAAGATGGAGAGGTATAAGACTAAAGCTAAACTATAGTATGATATCCTACCTATGATCACGCCTGCTATAGATAGAGTTTCGTACCTTGTCCCCTTCAATTGTTTTCTTCTGTGGCAAATTGAACCAGGATATATGTAAGATGACATTGACTTGAGCACTGGTCAAAAAAATGCTACTACTGAGAGAAACCATTTTTACAGTGACTGAATAATTGTCAGGGCTGATACGGACTTATCCGAGGGAGAACGAGGTAGCAGCACAGCGGGCAATGATGTACAGACCCTAAGGCGTGGAGTCTAAGGCTAACCTGGTATTCACCTAGAGCCCCTGCAAGGAGGTTAGGTCTTAGCAGCAGGTTAGAGCTGTAACCAGGAGAGCACAATCTGTGAAACAGCAGGTCAGGACAGACAGCAAACTAGAGTACTCAGTATCCAGTCAAGGGGTCAGGGCAGGCAGCAAACGTGAATAATCAGAGTCTAAGCAAAGGGTCAGGGCAGGCAGAAAACAAGCAAAGTAAGGTAGCAGGAACAGGTCAAACCAGAAATTTTAATAATAACTATAATTCACACCCAGGAGCACCAACAGGAGTCCTATATTCGTACGCCAGTACTACTGACAGGCACCTTTATATAGGAAGGGAGCTTGTCACATGACTGCGACAAGTCGCATCCTAAGCACAGAAGTGAGTGTGAGAGGTAAGCTAATCTCCTTACAATTATTATGCAAGGGGGCATGTGAGACCCATGAACCACTGGGAGATACTTTACAGTTGTGACGTGACTTAAAAAAAAATACTGAAAGAGGCTTTAAAAGGAGATGACAGGTGCTTGTCTTGGGAGAGAACCACAAAATGGGAATACAGAGTGGAGGGCTACCTTCTGGAGAGACTGCAGGTAGCTTTTGGTGATTTATTGTGGAGGCTGCAGTGGAGAACTGAGCATAACTGTGGGTTGAGTTTAGCTAAAGTCAAGCTAGAATAAACGCCTGTGCAGCTGTTAAATTAATAAAACTACAAGTTGCTAAGTTTTTAACTGAGTGGACTTCTTGTTTTGTGCAACCAAAATGCTGCAAAAATTTGCCAAACTAGAGGAACTACTGTATTTCTCTGACAAAGATTGTCCCAGCACTTCCCATCATGACTGCTATGCGGAACTGAATGACTTGAAACTGATATATGACCTGAACTCCTGAATAATAATTGTAGAAACTGATTTCATACAATTATAGGGGGAATGTCCAGTATAATTATGCATGAAGAAGTTGCCAAATGCTACAGTGTTTTATATGCCAGTTACACTTCAGAATGCAAATAGATTATTTTATTTACCTGGTTACAGAAGTTTTGAAATCTAATGACCTCTAAAACTGTCTACTTAATTGTGAGATTCTAAACTATTAGAATTGTTTCATTCCTTAAAATAGACAGACCAGGCAAATCCTGGCATAAGCTGCGATCCTTTCATTTACTTGACCTAATTATACATCAATCTGTGTAGATAAAGGAGGAAAAGACAAATGAAAGAAGAATATTGTGTATGCTAGGCAGACACTCTTGTTTGAGACTTGTATTTACAGTGATGCTAGGTGTTTCTAATTAAGAAGTATCCCCTATATATACTTAAAATAATATGCCTATGTAAGACACCCAGCCAGTGGCAGGTTTGGGGTTAGAAATGTATTAATGACTAAATAGAGGCTCTGTCAGGTTTACCCTCAAGGAAAGGAATAGGAGATGGCAAGTCCAGAATTTCCCCACAGCGAACTTGATACTAGCTACCACTAGGGTGCGGAATCTAAGACGAAGTAGGTATTCACCCAGAGCCCCCGCAAGGAGGTTAGGACTTAGCTGCTAACAACGTCCAGGTCGCGGTCCCTAGGGCAGCTGTCCACTGGTAAAGAGCAGAAAGCAGTCAGGACACCAGGCAGCTGGAGCAGGATTAATAAATTATATCACAGGCAATCAGGCAGGGTACTGTAGCTTTAAGACTAGCAGGCTATAACTTTATACAGGAAACAGCAGGAACTAACAGGGGCCAGAGAGCAGTACTAGCTGCTGCTAGCTCTATATTCGGGCATAGAACTGGCTGACAGACTTCTTTATATAGAAAAGGGAGCCTGTCAGCTGATCGGCCGGGAGAGAGAAAGGGCGCGTGACCGTGCAGTGCGCGCCTAGCATCAGCGTGCACAAGCGCGGTCACAAGGAACAACATGGCGCTCACCGGCGCCGAAGGCAGAGCGACACAGGAGCGGGCCGCGGTAAGTACAATTCCTAACAGGCTTACAGAAAATTAATTATAAGATGGTCTAGTTGTTTAACCAACTACCAGACTAAAACATCATTGCTACCAAAAATGCTATATAATAGTACATAACTCTCCATTTAACAAACATGGAATTAGGAAATAATCTGGAATATGGCATCCAGCTGCAGTTTTCCTGTGTCTACATAGAGAAGACCATCTGGGGGAAAGCTTAGCTTTCTTGTTTTTAGTTACTATTCTGCAATAGAGGTGCATATGTGTAAACATAGTTAATAACACAGTTGATTCATAGATACAAATGAGGTATATTTATCTAAGAGCCTACTCATAAACTATTAGTGGCAATTTATAGTAGTGAATATGTCATAAAGGTGTCTTGTAGTGAAGCAATATCATCTTCATGGATCTGTTTTAAGGAGGCAATGTCACCACAGCTGACTTTTTTTACATTAATGATAACATACATTTACTTCAATGGCTCAGAATTCCTAGCTCATGTTGGCACATGGTTGCCACATTCCCCCGAGCCTTTTGAGAGAAAGGTTGCCAGAACAATAACAGGAACCCTGCCCTGCAATTTGCTACTTCCAAAGGCAAAGTCAAACTCATGAAATGTCAATGAACTGTTCGGGAGTTTTCCACAACTCAAAAAGCAATGATCTTGGCTAAAAATGCAAAAGTGGCTAATTGTTGTAGATTTAAGCATTTATGGGACAGGCTGGATGAAAGCAAGTGTATGGTAACTCAATAGGAAATTGGCTATAAATCGTAAAGGATGGAAATTGTTAAATCATACATACTGCAAATGGCATTCATTTAACATTGAAAAATATACAGACAAATAGTGGGGACTAAATTGTTTCTAAGAAAATAGATCCTTGTTTTAATCTATGTAAAAACAAAGTTTTTCATCTGTGAGGGAAAAAGATGGCAGTATCTCTTAAGTCTTCACTTTTTAAGGGGAAAGTGGTAGGAATCTGTAAAACATTTCAATAAAAGATGAAAACTAATGAACTAAAAGATAAATGCAATATAGATGCTCACAGAGAATATATTATGGGCAAATGAGGCAACGATGAAAGATTTTCCTTTGCTGATTCAGCGATCATTTGTTTCCACCTGTCATATTAGAAATGCTTTCCACTCCTCATCAAATGATGGTTTTTCTACTGCTGATGCTTTGACACATGTAAGTGGAATGCAGACAGTGGTCGCAGAGATTGCTTCCTTAGAGATACAGGCTAAAACTGTGAAATCAATGGAAGAATTTATGCCATCTGCTGTGGAGCAGTTGGAGAAAATACCCCCTGAGGCGTTTCAGCATAAAAATTATTATTATTTTTTTTAAAAACCAGAGCCAGTATATTGAGAAGTACAGTAGATTCTCTGTGGAACATTTTTGTAAATGCGTTGCTTTGATGGTCATTCTGGCAAGAACTAGGGAATCCGGAGAATCTTTCATATCCCTTTTATTTTAATCTTTCAGCATTTTTTTTTTTTATCCCATATGTTCTTTGCTGTGCTTCTAGTACTTTCCAGCCAGTGATATAGAAGTACTGGATTGGCACAGTGCCAAAACCATTTTGGTCCTTCCTGTCAATATCACCAGCTGCTACTGTAAGTAAATGTAAAGCACAAAGGCTTGCTTGTGATGGGCATTTAAAGGGAAAAGAACAAGTAAAGAACGGTTGGGAAATTCAGTGATTATTATTTACATCCCTGCTTCTCTCCACTTTCATAAAAAAATTAAATTGATCTCACATTAGCAATGTAAATAAATTAATTATACACTCCATTTTACACATCCTTTGTGGAACTAATTTGCTGTAAAATAAACCTGTATATTATACAGTTGAAGCTGTTGCTCATATTCATGGTCACTTCGCTCTTAAATATTCCTTTGTGCCTTTAACACATTCAGGGGGTTATTGACTAAAGACCAAATTGTCGCATAAAGGTGCAAATTGACTCCTTCTCCTTATTCGGGTATTCAGCAAACTGTGATGTGGCGAATTCGCCAGCTAACGACAGTCGCCCACTACACATAGATGGCTACTGACACGGTTGTGACTTCAATATGGTAATACTAAAGTGGTTACAAATTCCCTATGGGAATCCACTGTTTAGTGAATAACAGTAGATAATCAGAGTGTAGCAACCCGAAGCGATAAGAATTCACTTTGACTGTCAAATTCTCACTTTGATGAATAACCCCCTCACATATTAACATGCGTCTCTGAATGGAGAATTAAAGGTGTTCATACTTACACCTCATTTCACATTAGCACCTCAGAGATTGATACAGGTATCTTGGTATCTGTAACTGCTGTTTGCTTTCACTAGTAAACACTTCTTTACTACTCCTCTTAGTGGGATATAGAATAGAATAGAATAGAATAGAATAGAATAGAATAGAATAGAATAGAATAGATGT
>WMED01002981.1:4562-23071 GCA_019650415.1 Pipa parva
AGGAAGACAGCCAAGATGCTGCTTGATTACGGACACCAAGAGCATGGAGAATTTGAATAAGAAGGGAGTGATCGACAATGTCAAATACAGAGGATAGGTCTAGGAGAATTAGAAAAGAAAAGTGACCCTTAGCTTGGGCAACCGGGAGATCATTTGCAAGTTTACACAGAGCAGTCTCCATAGAGTGCCCTGCAATATGTATCACCTATCTGTTTAGAAAATAAAGTGAAAACCAACATAAATACAAAAATGATGTTAAAGAGATTTTAAACTAATATTTTTAATTCCATTTTATAAAATGGCACTTGTGAAACACCTATTCTATATCAATTGGTTGAGTGTAGGTTTTCTGTTAGGGGCCAAATAGAATGTAAGGTGAATGGGTTAACATAATGGAATCTCAAAATACTGAAGAATTTCTGTGAATTATAAGAGTAATGAAAAGTTTAAATGATATAACTAGTACCCCCTGACAAAGATTTATATTATTTAGTTGCAATATGCTACTAACCCTTAACATAAAATTATACAGGAGAGAGTAAAAGCCTCAAAGGAAACTGCAGCCAATATTTATTTCATACTGCAATGAATACATGATATAGTGCTAGCATTGCAAACCAATTTCCTCTTGTCTATATTACAGAGTAAAGCACTAAATTTAAAAGTGCATGTTTTTATTGAGAAAACATAAAATGAACTGCAAACGTGAAATTAAATTCCTTAAATCAACTGGTTTAATGGACATTGAACTTATTAGTTAACTGTCAGCATGTCTGTAAAAAATATGAAATCACTCTTCAGTATAAACTAGTTGAAATAATATTCAGCATAAACAAAAAGAAATGTATATTATTTGATGTCATTACAAAATAGAATGATGTTCTTTTCTTAAACAATATTACATTGGAAAGCAATTACAATGCAATTTAATATGGATTTGTTTTTAATTAGCAATATTGCACTATAACATTAAAGCTCAGGCATTGCAACAAGTGCCGAGTTACTCTATTTCTCTATTTTATTTTCTGTAGTCAAGAAATGACTATATAAACAGATATATTAGTTATGAAAAGAGTTTTATATATTTCGTTTTTTTTTGTTTTTATACTATATGAGTGACAACAGATTAACAAGAACATTCCTATTACTGGGCAGAAAACAGATACTAAATATCAAAGTAAAAATGTACTTTTAATATTTTACTATATAGGTAACTGTTTATATACTGTATACATTAGGTAGATGAGGTAAGCAAAATGGCTTAGCATGGTTTTATATCGCATGACTTTTTTATTTGGGGGTTTTCAAAGTGTTCTCTGATTGTGACTACATGTTTTTTTCAACTGTTTTTCAATCCAATGCTAAAGGACCAGTATCTTCCCGGGTAAAAAGCCAAGTGTCCAGTTACAAAACAAGTGAGCAGCAAAATCAAAGAAAATAGCTACAAGTAGCTTAGCTCTCATCCCCAGTACTTTAAACCTTCATGTGTGTTCCAGCCTCCCCTCCCAGAGTGACAGTAGAACTGCAGGCAGTGCTCTGTGTGAGCCTTTGGCCTCTTTCACATTAGGAAGGAATTGGACTGATATGAGTGTACCAGCTCTCTGCATGTTAATAACTTAATATTGTTTATTTTGGCACTGATAATTACACTTTTGCTGTGGTGTGAAAGAAAACCCCTATCTGTCGGAGACTCAGCAAATACTGCCTCATCCATCTAACTGGTTGTTCTATAAAACCTTTAAGTGTGTTGTGGACACACTGGGGGAAATTAATAAGAGTCATTTCCACCTTTTAATTTTGTTTCACCATTTAACGCTTTTAAACCCTATTTTTTCAATTTGCTGGACTTTTCAATTCCACTGATTTATAAAAGAGCAATAAAAAATTGCTGATATTGAAAAAAATTGATATGGATAAATATTGATCCTTTGAAATCTACACACTTTGCAGTTTTTTCAATGAGGTTCCCCTTCCATTGCATATTGATGTCAATATAAAAGGTTTTTTTACACAAACTCTAATCCCCTTGTAGAAAAATGACTGGACCATCTCCAGAGGGAATAGTGGGGTTTTTTCAGCCTAACCCAGACCAACACTTGTCGGTGAGAAAATGTTACGCTTTAAAAATCAGTGAAAAGAATAATTTCAATAAATTGCTGATATTTCCCCAGGTTTATCAGGCTAAGAAAACTTTTCAACTTACCGTCCTCTCAACCCTTATAATAAATTAGCAGTTTTACAAAGTGCATGAAAGTTTTTTATTATTACTAACTTTATTGAATGCAATGCACATTCATATTTCCATTATTTCCAATACAATAATTGAGTTACAGCAAACAACAGTTTTAAAATAAAAACAACTACTGAGTTTGTCTCCAAAAGAGAAAGCTCTAGGCACTTGAACTCTTTAGCATTTTATGTCAGCAACAAATTTACCAACCTAATATATAAGGCCAGACAATCGTTCCCTTTTCAGCATGCTTTGTTTCCAAATGCTTTATTTCTCTATTCTCTGTTTCTTTCCAGTAAGAGTTTTTATCCTAATTTATAAAAGTGTTCTTTAAGTTTAATTTCCTATTACTTTTAATATGCAAAATAGCATTATCCTGTTGGGTGTCTATGCTTACAGATGCATTGAGATCTGCTAAAAGATTTTATAATTTGCCTAAATTAAAATGTCTAAAATATTATAAAAAAATATTGTTTAATAAACAATGAAAATCTCCTCTGCGATACTAAGCTTTGAAATCAGAATAACAAAGTCTCTCTGACTGGCTAAACATATTCTATGATTAAGTGCCGTGTGACACGAAACGCGTAGGATTGGACATGCTGGCATTGCCTTTCATGTATTTTTTCTTTTAATAAAATAATAACGCTTCTGACTATTTCTACTGGAGTGCTAGAGAATTGCATTTTTTCTCATTTTGGATTTCCGTGGCTTTGAGACACATTTTCTTCAGGGCACCTGGCAGATTTACAATGTGAGTAATACCGTATTAACTTTTCATTTTTTTTTGGTTAAGCCACTGCGCTCTTTTGTGTATATTCCTTATGGCTAAACATATTACATTACATATATAAGCCATACATCAATCCAGTTTTTGTTCCTTTACCAATTTAAAGCCTACCTTAAAGCAATATTAAGTCTTTTTTTTTAGCATATTTTACAAAAATAGTGATGCAGACAACCATCATACAAGCAAATCAACCATATTATAGCAAGTGAACAGAAAGCACAAAAGCAGCAGCTCTACACATACCTCTTTAATGCTGTATGCACTAGCAATAATAATATATCAACCTCAACTCTGCTCATACTTTACTGCTTGTAGACCATGTAGTAGGTGCAACTCAAAACCTGCATATTAATCTTTCTCAAGAGACTGAATCGGCCTTAAAGCATTGTTCCAGAAAATGAGACAATAAAAAAGTGATTTGTTTTTAATTAGGAAAAATTATGGCGTCATGCATGTTCAAACTTAAGCAAGTTAGAACTGGCGTAGCAAGCAAAACCAGGAAGCTGTGAAGTAGAGATGTTATTGACTGAATAAATCCCACCTGCTTTAATTCTAAAGTACCGTTTCCTTTAATTCTTTTAAATGCCTTACCATAAATTTTAATCAGACCCATCTTTATTGCTTGGTTGCATTATTTTTTCCTCATATTGTGCACAAAACTCTTTAAAGCCATTACATCCATTTGCAATGTCAGCTCAGAAGTGAAGTAGATATCTTCAAAATGTAAAAGAAAAGTTTTCATACTTTCATTGCAAAATTAATCATCCAATGCCTGTTGATTCCCAAAAATATAATTGTCTGTCATACCAATTTCCTCTATTGTCATATGCTAATTAATATGAAGCACAAAGAAATTACTTTGTATATAAGAAGCAAAAAAATTTCTTCTAAGAAGAGAATTAATTTACTATTTTGTTGCCTTATAGTTTAATCCACTGCTAAAACCAACTCACTGAAATACATCAGTTTATTTATAAGCAACTGGTAAATTTAAGATTTAACTTGAATGGTTCTTTGCAGAAATAAGCTGTAACCTGAAATTTTTTAGCAAAAATAATTCATACAATTACCGAATGTTATTCAGAACCGAACTTGCATGGGTTTTTCTGTCAATATAAGCTGTTTTTAATGGTCAAAATGTATATAACACACCAACATAACAACATAGTTTATAAGGCCAAAAAATAGGTTCGTCCAGTTCAACCTATTATCTTGCAACGTTGATTCAAAGGAAGGGAAAAATAAACCCATGAGAAAAATAATTTGTACTCATTTTAGGTAATTTCTTTTCAACTCCAATTATGGCAATCAAACTAATTCCTTGGATGAAGATCTGGTTTCCTTAAATTTGAATATTCATTAATCTAAGGAAGGGATTCAGGAACCTTTTATAGTACTTTCTTGAAACAACAATGAGAACTTCCTCAAGCAGAGAGTTCCATAGCCTCCCCTTCTATGCTCCTGCAGAAACTTTTTATCGTTTTAGATGTAGATGATGCCCTACCCCCTTGATATATTCACTGTCCTTGGTATGAATAGGCCATGAGAAAGATCTCTATTGACCCATGGTAAATTAATACATTTTCATCTCATGCTTCAATATCATGCTTTTGAGCTCTGCGATACATGCTACTGTTGAATTAAGGAGAAAGAAGATCTTGCCATTATTTCTGCTGTGTATATGCCTATTGATTTTACCTTCTGGTAAGCGCATAATTTGAATTTTTTTGGGTGCACATGTGTGCAGTGTTACACTTTGGTGCATTCACTCAGTTTATATCACCATATATTGCACTGTCATTATTACATAGTACTTTTTGGTACGTTTGGGCTACTCTTCTATAAAGGAATATTTATAACATTTAAGGCACTATGGAGTGCGTATTTTTTGCGCTTCCTCACTTTTAGGTTTATTTGGAAGTATTCACCAGTAAGGGAGTAAGAAGCAGACTCCCAAGCGGGGAAGCAGCATTCATCTTTGTATATTGGACTTTTTTTATTACTTTTGTCAGTTCACTTAGATCATTTGCAGCGCTGCTAACACACATTATTGTGTTGTTTTGTTCTTATTTTTTAGTTTTGTCTAAGGTTAAATATGATTAAAGAGGACAATGGAAATGGAATGTTTTAAAATATGGTTTCCAACCAAAGTAGAAAGCTTTGGTTCATTCTAGAAGTTCACAGTACCCTTTATTGTATTTATAACAATAACACCATGGAATGATGAATTCATTAGATCTTTGGGGAATTTAAATTGCATTTGCTTTACATGCAGATGTGCAATGCAGAATAAACAATTTATTTTCTTTATGTGTTAAGTAAGATCACTTAAATAAATGGTCTCACTTCAGGAATATAGATTTGTGCAGCACACAATTAAAATTATCCTTGGAGGAGATTGATCTGAGAAGATCGATTAAACAGCCATAATGAATAAAGTATCAATCCAGTGTAAAATGCTGAGGCACTGCCCAAACAATAAACAAGCTAAAGTAAGTATTTTTCTTTATAGAAATGTTAAAACAAGGAAAAAGAAAGCTTTTTCTTTACTATATTCAATAACCTGAACAGACTGATCTGACACAACAACCAATGTATTGCCTTAATTTTAAATACTATTAAAAATATATTTTTCCAGATACAATTCAACTGAGTTGTAACAAGTACAATGAATGACATTTCAGAATTTAATGGTAAGGGCTATTAGGAAAGAATAACATTTAGCGCCACCAATCTTCCAGTCACTTCCAATACCCAGTTTAGAGTTCAAGTAGAAATAGAAGATCTGCAGTGTTAATGTTACACCTTAGGTAAATGGCAAAAATGATGGATGCTTTAGAAACTTTAGTACTGACTAGCCATAATACATGCCTTACATCTCCTGACTCTGGACACTAAAGGTAGGTACTTACAGGTAGAGGAGTCTGTTTGGCATCAGTCAGTCACACATTTTTGTCAACTGATGGGCAATAGTAGTTATTGTAAAATGTATATCCACCATGCCAACTAGGTTTTTTTGCAGCTCAGCAACATAACCATTTTATCTATGTACATAGGATTATGTATTTGCTATAAAGAAAAAAAAAATGAAGCTGTTTGCCTGGTTATAGTTAAAGGGAACGCTTTTTACATCCCAATTCAACATGCCACTACTACAGGTTCACATCCATATGTAGTACACCTTATCCTCATCTTACAGAGGAATTATCATCCTCAAAATTAAATTTTGTATTTTATGACAGATTTATATAATCTACTGTACTTTTTTGTGATATCTGTTTTTCATAAAATGACATTTTGACATTATAGCTACTCCAAACA
This sequence comes from Pipa parva, assembly GCA_019650415.1. Lineage (NCBI taxonomy): Eukaryota > Metazoa > Chordata > Amphibia > Anura > Pipidae > Pipa > Pipa parva. The sequence continues at coordinate 10,904 of WMED01002981.1, forward strand.
GATCCCTTAAATCATGATCTAGCAGGGATCTGATTGGAGGAGCTATAATGTCAATCATCATTTAGCCCTGCCCACCCAACTCGGGAAAGAAAAGGCAGGCTGACAGGGAAGATGACAGAGAGAAATGCTGTATAAAGGTACATTTTTTTAATACACATATATTTACAAATACGTTTATTTCATTAGTAGAACCTAAGTGTTTTGAGGTGACAGGTTCACTTTAAGCACCATCCTATTAAGCTCATCACATTGCACTAATAAAAACTGTGGTTTTGTTTACACCTCCCTGAGCCTATAGAAAGATAAAGGACCACATATTGCAAAAATAAAAATGTTTTAATGTTTTGTGAATTAGAACAAATCTTTTTTTCAACTCTTTCAACCCACGTTAATAAACTATATAGGCATGAAGATGATAATATAGTGTGTTATCAATTTTTAAATAGGCAGAGGATTTAGGGCTTTAGGTTCTCTGGGGGGCTATAGATATGGTAAGAAGGTGGAAGAGTATGGTTTTACTTTATCTTGCATTTCAATGTTGAAACATCCCTGACATAATTGCTGAAATGAATCCATTGTTATCAAAAGGTTCATTCCTTTCTATAAATGTTCCCCAATTATTGTGAAATACCTCATAGAAAAATACATTTCATCCGATTTGAAATAAAAAAAGAAAAGAAAACCTTTGCGCTATAAAAAATATTCATCATATAAATGAATTAATTTAATTTCCATAAATTCAGCATCAAATCATGAACCCCATTCTTGCTAAGTTCAGCAACTTCTGAAGAAAGTCTTGTATGAACTTTCAGAAGCATGCCACAAATTGTATGCATTTTATTTGAGTCTGAGAATATTACATGGCAAACATGAATTACAATTTAAAATTTTCAATTCATCTCTTCTTTGCTAGCCTACTAAAATAATCTGATCAAAGCAAGAAAAAAATCAAAGAGCTGAGACATCTTGCTATAATTCAGTTAATGGAATTTTGAGCATCAGAACCTTGGCTTAAGCTAATCCAGTACTTTTTGTGGCCTGTGCAGTTGCTAAAGGCAACAATTAGTGAACTCTTGGGCCTCAGCAATATGGTGGCTCCCCCTATTGGAAATATACATTGCCTAAGAAGAGCAGCTAAAATCCAAATAACATTTAGGTTCAAAGTAAAGACAGAGAAATTATGGGGTAATATATTATAAAGATAAAGCATTAATTTTAAACCATTTTTCTAAACCTTAATGAAAACTGTACTTTGTCTATGCCTGAATTTCAATGATACCAGTGACATCATCAGCAAGGAAAAATGGTCATATGAAGTATGGTCTGAATTAACCCAAACAATCTCAATTTTAATCCAGCATAAAATAATAATATCCACCCCATTCACTTTGTACATTGGACCCTTAATATCTCAGAACCTGAAATGTTCTACAAATTATCATAAAGTCAATACATTAGAATAGAAATCGTATATTAATATGGTTAGTAACCAGTAACAAATTTTATTTTATGCCCTTATGTATTTCAACAATTAGAAGAGAAAGGGTAACTAGTCATGAAATATATACAGTCGTCACCCCCAAACAAACGGTTTTAAAAATATATATGATCTTATCTCTAACCAGTTGACACATACTGACTTAAAAAAAAAGAAATCTATACAAATGTACCTGATGAATCTCCTACAAGATTTTAGTTAACACAAACATAGCTCGAATTCAAGAATATAAAAATATTTTGGTTGTAAGAAGTTACAGATCCATTTAATTAAAAGAACTAAATAATTAAACCATCATTTATCCTTGTTGTTTAAGAGAAAGCTGTAAGCTTGGCCAAAATAGGCATAATATATGTGATCAGACGGGATCAACATGCTACTAAATTCTTTTATCAGTTTAAATAACCCCTTATTTATGCATTTTTAAGAACTTACAGTAAATTATTATTTTTGCAGCTGGAAAATAAACTTATTTATTTAAAGCCTCAGAGAGGCTTTTGTTGTTCTAACAGTTATTAGCTTCTTACAATATTTTGTGCACAGACCAGTTATTTATACTCTGTCTAGCACCAGAACATCTTTTTTGTCTAACAGTGCCTGGAATTACCCTGTTTAATTAAGGTGAGGCATTACCAATGATTTGCACAGTGGAAAATTTATAAAATTTTCTTATAAATCAATCAACCTGCTAATTCAAGAAAGTGCCATACTTCGATAATTCTGGAAGATGCAGATTGGGACTGCATGCTATTATTTGGTTTTTGGTCCACAAGTGCTCCCAGATCCCTCTCCTTTATATATTTCTTTATACTTTACAATTGTTAAAGTATGTTTCTTGCAATAGAAATATTTTTGAGGTCAGTTGGTACTTGGGAAGACATCTGATTCCTTTTTATATATGGGTACCACATTTGTTTCAAACTAATCTATTAGTTCATTGCCAGTCACTAGGGAGTCTTTAAAAATTAGAAGAGGTTCAGAAATAACTGAATTTAAGTAATTTTAGGACTTGTAGTATAATCCATCCAGATCAGTAGGTCAATCAATGAGTCATCTAATAGACACAATTAAAAAAAGGAAGGTTTATTACACCGTAGCAAATTAGTCAATAAATCAAACAATGAATCAATAGCAGAATTCAAATAGGAAGATTTATGAAACCATAGTTACCTCAACCTTTCCTGATCTATTGTTTTTAGAGTAGTCATTAGAAATGTTATTTATTTCATCTATCTGATATATATTTATGTTTATTGATGTATTTACTGTAGTGAAAACTGAAAAACCTAATGAAGAAATTCCAAAAAAACAAGACAAAATTATGCTAACGATTCACTGTTCTACTTATGTTAATCTACATAATTTGAAGGTACTTAAAACTATTAGAACTAAATTTTTTCTGAAATTATTTCTAAATGACACCTTCAATATCACATTATCATGCAATTATCATGTGATTCCATTGAGATTAATTGAGGTATTACAGTTTAAATGTATCAGAGTTACAGTGAGTAGCAGTTTAGATATAAACAATAAAAATGTTTTTTTTTACGCATGCTGTTGTACTGTAGAAGTGTTCTGTTATTGAGTCTCTGTAAATAGCAGACTACAGGTGAAGCAACAACACTGGGGTCTGTGGCACAGCATATGTTACTAGGCTTTGGTGAATTTGAATAGAGCCTTTGGAAGTGTTTGCTCTAGAACATGTTAAGTGTATAAACATGTATTAGGTGAATAGTAGAAACCTGCAGTAGATAGAGAAATAACAGGCTGGCTGACATGTCAGATGCTGAATTGACTCCTCACTAGTAGACCTCTGTCTTGCAATGAAAAGTGAGGAGTAAAACATGCTGTGATAATGTATAGTGATACAGCTTGTTTGCTCTGTGTTTAATGATTTACTCTTTTTAGAATATATAGAAGTCATTTTTCCCTGTAAATTCTTTGTGAACACAATGGTTTTATGATTGTTAGTATGTAAGCGAGAACCTTGAGTTCTGTGGTAGCCTAGCATGCAAGGGATAGAATGACACAATCTGCAAATTGTATTTGCATTTTAAAGAATTCTGGAAGTTCCAGGATAATCATATTTTCCTTTTTTATAGCGCAGCCTAAAGAAAATCAACTGTTATCAAACATACATCATGACCTTTACATTCCTATCAAATTGTCATGTAATATAATGATATAACACATATCTCTTAGGGATCTGATATAGTTTCAGGTGTCTAATCATATAGTTTCAGGTGTCTCATCGTATATTTTATATAAATAAAATGTTGTTATTATCTTTATATCCTAATATTCCAGAGTGCTGCGATACGTATTTAGAAATTCATTTGTTTTTTTGGGCAGACGATATTATATTAAACTGGAAAGGTAAGTTATATTTTATGCAAAGCACAAACGTGCAAGGAATGGAACTGCTGAATAATACTATAGCAAAGAAAATCCTGTGAATGTGAGAAGCCTTGTGTTTGATTGTGTATTACAGAGGAGACACTATCAGAGTTAATAGATTCCTTCAGTGTAAGTTATAAGGAGCAGAAGCAATACATCAATGCCCTCCTCAACTAACTTTACAAATGTTTGTTTTATAAATCAGGTGGCATACTGAATAGTGGGCAAATGATAAACTTTTAAGCAATGTATAGTTAAACTGATGGAAACTCCAATATGCATTAATGCTGACTTAAAAATATTTTTTGCTGTTTTAGATATTTAGAAGTCTAATTGAGCACTGAAGTCTAAGGGAGTTTAATATAAAAGAGAAACTAACAGTCATATAAAAATATACAAAGATGTATAAGCAATACTTATCTTGTGTCACATTATACTGGCCCAGCACCCCTTATGACCTTAAAGCCACTTTAACAGGATAATAAACTATGGACAAAATGTTTTCTCACCAGAAAGGTAATCAGGCTTTGGATTTGTATTGAAGGAGTCTGAATGCTATATGGTCTCTTCAATTCAATTTATTTGCAATCTACTTGAACAAACTTGAATATGAATTATTTTACATTTGCAGAGGGAGGGCCCCATAATGGATGCAGCCAGCATATGCATATCTTTGAGACTAATATCATTGGTTGGTCCTGCAATGACAATATACTGGACCACAGATACAGAGAGAATATTATGTTGATATGGAAGGTCACTAGAATGTCACTGGAGGAACAACTGAACATTTAAATAATCTTGAAACACCTAAATGTCTTTCTTTGACAGCAAATAAAGAGCAAATTCATTTGCTGGATGTGAGATTTTTCAGAGAAAGATCTGTTCTTGGCTGTCAATTGTTCCGGAAGGTAACAGATAGTAATACAATTTTACATTACAATAGCTTCTATCCATCAGACACAAAGAACTCTTACTCTCCTTATAATTATTACACACTAATCGCAATAATTCAGGTAAAAATATTCAGTATAAACAACTGAAAAGATGTATAAAATATTTCAAGAAAGAGAATAGACAAGCAATGTTTTAAAGTAAGCTATTAAAAAAATGTTCTCATCTGATCAAATAATGAATGGTGCCGTACTGCCTCAGTCACGGATAATACTGAGGAACTATCCTGAAAGTAAGATTGGCTACCAGAGAGGAGTACCTACAGTATTAGCCTACAAGGCGGGAAGTTTCACTGTAAACTAAGAACATTTCTGTTGTTATAGGAACACAAGCAAAGGAAGAAACTAGTTGTGATGTATATGCTAGGTCTTAGCAGCTATTTAATGTTAAAAAGGACTTTCCTTTTATGGATATTATAGTACTGTTGTATATAAAGGTATTATAGTTTGTGCCCACTGTAGGAAACAATTAGAGACAACTGCATGTTAACCAAGAAAATTATTAGAAGATACAGTATTCTGGGGACATACATTACCTTGAGAAAAGGAAAAGACTTACACTATGAGACATTTGAGTTAATTAAGTTCTTCTCAAACTAGTAGTCAATGGCTTAATTGTGGTCAATATTTTTTTAAAAAACTGTTTTTATTTCATATTTCATTATATCATTGAAGCCTCTGTCAGTAATTCTTGTACATGTTTATACATACAGAATCATTGGAAATTAAATTCAAGAATGTATTGTGACAGTAATGTATTGCATAATTACCTACATTTACCGTATCTGTCTGAGTCATTTATTAAGGACATAGATTACATAGTGTGTATGTATTTCACGCATCTTCATTTTCAGCTCAGATTCATTTGAAGATTTTATATAAAATGTATTGCCCTTTTTTCAGAGGATTCATTGTGATATTAAATGCAAACATCAGTTCTTCCTAATCAGCCTTTGTATGTACAGTGTTTTAGATTATTTACACTGATGTTTTGAATTTGGTTTCCTACAAACTGGGTGGTTGGCATCAACACAAAATTCTCTGTAATAGTCCAATAAGAATAACCCATGTAACTCAAGGTCTGATTTCCTTTTCTTAAGTAACAAGAAATCATTGCAAATATCCTTGATAGAAACTGATGCTGGTAAGTCAGTATTGGATGCAGTTCATAAAACCTTGTCAGCTTCAGCTGCGCTTATATGCCAAATCTCAGCATAATCATTCAAAGCCCCTGAGCTCTGTGTGAAATGTTCCATATCGGCACCACTTAAAGGGGTGAGTAATCCATAAACAAAGTTTGAAAAAAAACAAAGAAATCAAATATTGCTGATTAGGGGTGCTATGGTAGTAGAAGTCAGCCACATGAATGGATAAATAGCAAAAAAATCCAAGCACACCACCTTAAATAATCATATGCCCGGGCGTTGTCCCAAAACAACTAAACAAATATAAAGCAAAAAAAGTTGGCAAGCACTCCTGGGCCTTGAAAATAGTTAAAACATCAAAAAAAGTATTAACTCATAATTTAAAAATACATATTAATGCATAAAATGCAAAATACAGCTCACATGCTGGGCTCCCCCCCTCAGGTTTTGATCACAGGTGTTCAGAGGCAAAAAAGAAATAAACCATGTCCCAACCGAAAATGGTGCATTTATAAAACACTCACCCAATGGTAAAACCCAAGCATACTCATCTCCAAAGGCCTGCCAGATGTACAAGGCGACCATCCAATACACTGCAATGAGTTGACTGTAGTCTGCAAGTGACCTTACAACCGGTCCAAACAGCTTCAAGCATCCATATCAACAAGCAGCAATTGGAACTCATACATGCTCATCCTCTTTTGTTTGAGATATATATATATATATATATATATATATATATATATATATATATATACTGTATAAATATATACAGTATTGTTTGTACATCTCTCTTTACAAAACATCATTGTACAGGGGCTTGATTACATTTTTTACAAAGTTAAATTCAACATAAACTTGCAGATAAAAATGAAAACTTTATTTGAAAATGAACAGCTACCTGCTGCAATGCAGTCTATCAAAATTATATAATATATTATTTTATAAAACATACATCAATTACAATATAATCTGTAATATCAGATGTTATGGTCCTCCATTTCATGTTAAACCTGTTGTACTTTTACTAACATAAATCCAAAGACCTATACTATAGGATATTTATATTATATTTTTTCTGTCAGGCATTGTTTCAAGTAAATGTGCATAGATTTGTGGACTCTGAATTAAAACTTTAGATTAAAGAAAGGCATCTAACTGTGAAAAATCCTTAGTTCATGAATACACTAGGATTTTTATATTTAATATTCTAAAATATACTAATGGCAAATATTTATTTACCAATGCTTAGACAATAATCTTGAGTATTTTAAACTTTTGTCATTTTACCTAATATAAAATATGCAAACAACTGTTAAAATGTTCTAGCATAGTATGCCCCTAAAATGTTTAGTCTACTCACCACTTAACGTACTTCACTTTATACTGGAATTACTAATCTGATGATAAATATGAATATCCAATAATTGAATGACTGTTGAAGAGAAAATTATATACTGGTACACTAACATCTAATATACTATCACATCACATTTATTTAAAATTAGCCAAAATGGTCAGTGTTCTTACTACCCTTTTTAGTTGATACAGTAATAATAATAATTATCCTTAAAAAACTCTAACATAGGTATAACTGTAAAATGAAAAGGAAATTTGATTTTCAAAAACACAGCATACTCTGGTACTCTGGTTCTTGCTTACAATGCGTGCTTTTTATTATATAGTAATGTCTCTTGCAAAGAATCCTTGAAAGTACAAACCTTAGACAGATCCAGTTTTCTAACCATGAAATTTATTATGTGAAAACTACGCGCAGGAGACCAGGGAGCGCGTACCCGTCTCGGCGAAATGATGAGAAGCATCGCAAGATAACTTCGCTCTTTCCTGAATTACCCCCTTAAGAGTTTATGTATTTGAGCTCATGGGTTGTAGGAATCAAAGAAGCTCCTCTGCAAGTAGGGTCCCAGGGCCTAGGATGAGAATAGCCAGCAAGTCAAAGCAAGGTGACTGGATAGGAAGCAAGCATTCTGGAAATAGTCACAGAAGCTGTAGGAGAAGGCTGAATTAGGAACCACTGTAGACTGAACTGATACAGTTCCCACAGCACTAAAGTTAATACTAGGTGGCCAGTAAATAGAAAGCTCTATTTTATAGGCTTTAGTGTCCTTTTAATCTTACTTAACATAGCTAGGCAAAGGGAAATTTTATTAGGCTTTGTTTCTTAAAGGGGCACTATAGTGCCAATATAACTACACACATACATACAAAACTTCTTTACACTAAGCCAATTGCTCACGCAAATAGTTAAAAAACATTTAGGGAAGAAATAATACTTGCCATTTGTTTCCCTGAGAACTGACATTTTGTCCTCCCCCTCCCAAGTTAAGCAACACAAGAAGAAAAAGCTGCCTAACTGCTATTGGTTAAGCAGTTTTCTGACCTTTTGGCCTCATTATTTACATTTGGAAAGCAGAAGAATACAGACAATAAGCTAACTTGTGCAACTGGCGTTAAGTAGTAAGTAGGGCAAAAATGTGTGGGGGAGGGTACCTTTTCATGGAAAACTGGCCAGTACATGTCACACACACACATTTCCTGGTGTGGGAGTTTATCAGTGCTGCCTACTCAATCATTCTGTGTCACATGAAACATCTACTGGGATTGGGAAGAAACACTTCTCAATAAGGTATAGTACTGCATATGTAAAGATCTAATCTAATCACTTATATTGTTAGCTTCTTGGGGCAGGGACCTCCAACCTCTTGTGTCAATCACTTCCTAGCACTTAATTTGATGTACCCTTGTTATATTTTACTTGTATTGTTTAATGCACTTTTCCCTTGTCTGTATTGTACTTGTATCCCTGAATTGTACAGCGCTGCGTACATTTGTGGCTCTTTATAAATAAAATTATACATACATACATGTAATCTGACTATAGTTTCCCATTAATGCTGTGGGGTCTGTGAGGATACCAATGGCCCCTATTCATGAAATAGAGTCTGTATATACTGCCTAAAAATATGGTATTATTTTGGTTTTGAATTTTTTTTCTAGGATCTAAAAAAAATACATATTATTCAACCTCAAGAAATAAGTGCTATAGTCAGCATTTTGGGGGTATTTGCCTCCATTTCTCATGTGCTTGGTTTTAGTAAAGGTTCAGATGAACAGAAATGGTGGACAGTAAATACTAAAATGAGCAGATCCCAAGACAGCCTTTTATTTTTTTATTTATTTTTGAACGTTCGTTTTTATTCTATTGGTGTCCCTGTTATTTTGTGCATTATTTATTTAGTCTGTTTAGTTTGCTTTACAGGCTGTGGCAGCATTCACAGGGAGACCTATTGAACCGAGCCGTAATAGATGTAATACATCAATACATTTGAGCTGAACAGCTTTAATTAGGCCTTCCCAGTCATTTCATCAATTCGTTTGAGTGCCAGTGGGATTTGGATAACCCTATGCCTCCTGTAGTGCATGTGAAATACAACACTTCTGTATCATTCTGCCATTCACTTCAGAAGGTTAGACAATTATCCTTATTCTGCTGAGTTATATTTCTAAAACTAAACACAAAGTTTTCTTTAAGATGTTGCGTACAGAATTATTATTTTTATTTTTTCTTAAACAAAATGTCAATTTGCCATTTTTAGCTTTTTTTTCATAAAAACTCTGTAAATGTACTTTTATAGAACAGTATAAAATGTTGATATTTTAGTGTAACACTATTTACAATCAATGCCCACAAGACCCACAATACTGATGAATGCATCCATTCTAGCATATTCCTTACATGCTTATTAGCTGAGGGTGATGGTCTCACTGTTAGTACATGTAAAAAACTAAGAGATAAATATCTAAAATTGTAGATAGTAAAAAAAAGAAATGACCCTGTGCAGTGGTACTGGTGGGTGTCATTTGGATAGGAATAAAAAGTAAAATTCATGTCCTGAACCATGTCTTCTTCCAAAGATGGTAAGGGTAATAAAACATTATATTGTAGTGTTATATGACAAGTCTCAGCTAGACAGTGGGAACACTGACTGAAACTGGGCTACCACCATGTAGTGAAGTAGAAACCAAAAATTCCCCAGTTTTCAATTATACCTTTTTGGGGCTCTGGACTTCCTGCTGGAAGTTAGAATTTTATCTGTGACTTCCCCTATCTACTTGAACAACTAACACAGGGGCACACTTTGCAATGCTTTTCTATGAGGGTTCCTTCCATTACAGATCAACATCGATATGACATTTCCATGGGGAAATATTTTGGACTTAGGCTAAATGACAGGACCATCTCCATAGGGAATAATGGATTTTTGTCAGCCTGAGGGTGGAGTATTCTTTCCGTTGATAAAAATGTTTGTGAACAGCTTAATAAAGAGGAGAAAACAGCAATATTAAATACACTCTGTTTCTCCTGCATTTACTAGTCAAAAAAAGTGTTCAACTTTAGTAAATGTGCCCCTTAGCATTTTTTCATTGAATCTCATAAAAATCCTTTAATATCTAAATTATAACCCTGAATTTATTATACTATATAATAGAATCTTTACATATTTGTTAAGCCATGTGGCTGAACTAAGACATTTCTTGCAGCATCAAAAATAATAATATATAAAGGTTTTAATTTAGTACACATATTTCCATATTTTCTTTATTTAAAAATATCTTCTTCTATAAGTTTAAAAACAGAAAAAGGTAAAAAAAAAAACCACAATAGTTTCCACTCTATAAAAAAGGCTTCCCACTAAACACACCTCCATTAAGCCAGAAGAGTATTAGCAGGCTAACACTTGGATTTTTTTAATTGACCTCCATGGTGTTCATTAGATTTTAATTTTGGGCTTAAATAAAAAAGAGTCTTAAATAAAGGGCTACCAATGAATGTTGAAGTATTTAGATTATCCTTTATTTAAACTACTTAAAATAAGAGGTCCAGCCTAAACCATGAAAAAGAACACCAGACCAATATTTCATCTCTGCAAGAACTTTTTTTTTTTGGAATGCATCAAATCCAAATTTGTCCACCAAAGTGTGAAACTCAGTAAAACTGCTCCACCTAATAAATATAATGTGGGTCACTTCCGACCAAACCTGGCATTGCACATGGTGATCTCATGTTTATATAGAGTTCCTTAGCCTTAGAAAATCAACCCAAGAAAATTCTGAAAAAAAAATATTTAAATATTGTGCTGATGTTGATTCAAGAGGTAGAAAGAAAAAAAGAAAAAATTTGTGAATTATAGTGACAAGTAATTTTGTTACAACAAAAGCAGTTGCAATTTTTATATCTTAGATACTGTAACTGTTGAAACAGTTTTATTCAACATTAGTGAAATTCAATAAAACTTTAATAGTTTAATTTATTTAGGTTCAACAATTCAAACAGCCAAGAACTATTCCAAATTCATATCAATAAGAAATATAGATTTGTAAACATAAATGTAAGGACAACAATCAAATTGCCATGTATAAGAAGCAGCTTGAGCATTTTATATATACTTCTTTCCTCAGAAAATATAACACCATTAAAACACCATTTGTGCCATCACCCTATGATTTGATGTTCTTTGATCTGGGAGTTTTGTCCTTTCTCAAGGCTAAGGTTTTCTTTTATCCAGATAAATAAAAATTTAGCCTATAACTGGAACAAATGTATCAGATTCTTTCCCACACCCAGCATAGCTCAGAATCATGACCTGCAGATTGCATCTATTAAGAATTTCATCTCAGGAGAGAAATCTATTTGAGAGAGAATACGATTTAGAGACTTTCTGTATTAGCTGAAGATGGAGAGCAGAGATTTGTAAGACTATGTCAGTTGCAAATCTACAAATCATCTAAAAAAAGGATTCATAGTTTGACAATTTTGCAATTGTTCAATATTCATTGTCCCTCAACTTACTACAGGAAATCACAAAATTTGGCAGTTGGAGCAAAGTTCCCTAAACTTTTTGTCTTAGTTAAATGAATGCTAACATGATTCCTGGTAGTAGCAGACATTCAATTACAATCCATTTACTTGGAATTTGAATTTGAAATATTGCGTTGTGTTGTATATTTTTAACATGATGAATTTGAGGTATATTTGTAAAGGTTTGTTTAGAACTATTGCTGTTCTCCCTAATTCGTATATACAGTTTTAGCTTTTTGTTTTTTTTTTGTTTTAGTTTGTTGGTTTTACATATTTTGTCATTGTGGTGCA
>WMED01002982.1:1194-21083 GCA_019650415.1 Pipa parva
AAAAAAAAAAAAAAAAAAGGCCAGTTTCTATAACAACTGAGTATTTTCTGCCCTGCCAATAGCGTTTAGGGTATTTTATATCTATTCAAGAGCTTCAAAGAGTTTAGGAGAAGGAATGATTATAGAAGGAACAGCCTGAAATGTATAACTAATCCTCTCCTTACCCTCTGCAGCAATTGTACAACATGTACAAGAGACTGCAACAGTTTCTGGAGTGAAAGAAATGCGACTGCTTTTCAGCAGAGGGGTGGAAAACACTTGCCCTATCACTGCACACCGCCTCCTCATATGAGATTAGTTGGTGCGCTTGTGAAGTAATTATAGACCTGAATGGTGCACCGACCACTTGTCAGTGATTGGTTAGTGTCATAAACAAGGGGGGGGTCAGAAGGACCGTTTGGAGGCATGCATCTACCTGGTTTCCCTGAAAATAAGACCTAGTGCAATTTTTTCCAAGCTTAGAAATATAAGGCCTCCCCTGAAAATAAGACCTAAATGCAGTAAAGTACGAGAAATACATGGTACCAGTACCAATGTCCCAAAAATAAGACATCCCCCGAAAATAAGACCTAGTGCGTCTTTAGGAGCAAAAATTCAAACAAGACACTGTCTTATCTTCGGGGGAAACATGGTAGTAATTGCAGCTTTTGAAGTACCATTGAACATAATGGAGTCATACTGATATTGCACTATCCTGTTTAAACTGGTTGCCGCAATTCTACCGTTTACCAGCTTATCCATTCTTTTAACTCCGCATGAGTTCACTGGCATAGTTGCAGCTAATAAGAAGCACTGGAATAGCAACAAGTGTAAAAGTTTAAACTGGCACTTTGCTATAGATGGTAGTAGTGATTTTACTGCATCAGCTACAGACCAGTGTAAATAAAAAAATTTTAAAAAAAAGGTGGTTTTATGCTTTTCTCACACATAGCAATCAATTAGAGGTTGGCTATCATAATCTAAGTAAAATATACCAGTGAATGCTAATCTCTGATTGGTTACCATGGGATTCTAGCCCTCTGTAAGTTGTTGCCACTGTTAATGAATTCCCCTAAATGGATGATGTCATTACTTTAGTGAGAGGAGTAAAATGGCTTCTACTGAATCTCTAGATGAGTTATTGGCTTCATAACTGGTATAGTGCAGTGAAGTATATGGGGCCTTCCAGGGATGCTTGAGGTAAATCTCCAGTGCTTTCTTCTGAGGCATGTTCCACCCCTGCCCACTTTGTAATTTCACTTTATTCTATCAATCCCTGGAAACAAACAATATACAGTATATGTCATATATATTATAAACCTACATATAGACGTTACACCTCAGTAACTCACTTCTTAACCTGATCAAGATATGGATATCACCAGTCTATACATCCTACCAAACAACATCTCACTACTCCTGTAGCACTTCCAGCCCGCTTCACTCTCTAGAGAGGAGTCAACCGTATCCAGAGAAGCACGTCTTAATGAATGCCAAGTTTAATTAAGATGCTCTGCTAGTTTACTGTAATCTGCTAATTAGCATTCCCCAATTCCTAGATTTAACTACGGCATTTAAATTGCACCCTTCTCTTCTTGGAGCAGTGAGCATTGGAAGTGTTCATCATGAAGCTGAGAGAAACTCAGAAACAAGATATTAAAAGTCCAGCTGAACAGCCACAGAGAAGCAACGTATCTAACTTGCTAAATGTTGAAAGAACCAGTTTCTATAGAGAAGATAAAATTAATTCAATTATGGTTCATCAGTCACAGGTAAAGGTTAAAACCTTGATCCAGGGCTGCAATTACATGGTCACCTGGTAAACAATGATAAAAAAATATTAACATTGAAACAGGAATGCCTAGTGGACCATTTTCTTTAAGGCGAGGGCCACACTAGCTGATTTCAACTGAATTGGAAAAACAGTATGAATTGTTTCCTGTGGGATAATCCACACAGGCTATTGTGTTTGGCACCATAATGAGCCTAATTAAAAAAAAAAAAAAAACACCTCAGCTGAAAATCAGCTAGTGTTAACCAAGTCCAAGTACACTAGACATGTGGGAAAGCCGGGCACCTGGTAATCTGAATGCAAAAAATGTTCAGCTCTTACTATGCCTGACAACCCATTGGTGAGGAGGTCATTGGAGTGTGGTCCCACTCCAGAGTTTGCCATGCAAGTCAAGTAAGGGAAATAAACTGCCAGAAATTTAGTGGCAAGAGCACAGGTATAGAGGTAGCTAATGTGACTCATTCTGTTTGGTTCTGTTCTCTTTCCGTTTCGGTTTGGCGTTACTGACCCTTTTAATTTTTAACTAAACTATGAAAGAGGAATAAAGAGGAACTAAAGTCCTCATATGTCTAGGGGTGATGAAGCCTGGGGAGTCTAAATATACTGGTCGTTTTCTTTTGTCCCTGTTGTATATTCTATCTTGTTCCAGGCTCTCCTGATACTGCAAGTCCCATTATTGCAATAAAAAAGCACTTCCAGTTGTCTATATCCTCCCTAATGAACACATGCAAAGAAGCAGTTTTGGGATCATATGCCACTCCTGAGCTCGTTTACATTGATGATAAAGGAGAGGAGGCAGACCTGAAGAGGGATCGAGATGCTGGGACCTGCAGAATGAAGAGCATCTGAAGCAAGAAGGTGGCAGCGGGGGATAAAAGACATGGATCAGTAAATATACCAATAACATAAAAATTGTTCAGCACCTTGAGTCCTTGTATCATGAATACAGTGTTTATCACGTTTGGGAACAACTGACATCTTCAAACAAGTGCTCCATGTTTAATAGAGGATGTTTAAACAAGTGGAAAGGTTCCTGAGCTCAATGCTACTAGCCAAGTACATTGACTATAAAATATCACCCAGATGTTAACAGTGATCCTTTGTTTTTGCAACATCTATCCTTCCAATGCAAGACCTTATAAACTATCAGACTAAATATTTTACACGCCAGTTGTCCTTCAAAAATAGAAAAAAAATAATATCAAGATTCTTCAAGACACGGTGAGGATAAAAATCATGAAATGACCTTGTAAATAAAGAGCAACTTAAATCCCAGTGTGGCCAGATACAGGTATAAGCTATATTATTTACATGTCACAGGGGCACTAATCCTGAGATCAATGTCTCAAAAACAGATGCTCAGTATAATTTTATGGAAGATATTTAAACAAGTAGTGAGGATCCTGAATGCAGCAAAACAAACCTAGCAACGGGGTTTAAAGTACAATTACATGTGCCTATTTATGAAAGGACACGTTGTTCACCGATGACATACTTAACACATTTCCATTTATTAATAGGACAGAAGATAAACTACATGCAGAAAGCATTCTGGCTTAAATCCTCATTTCCTGCCATTACCTGCCGTTAAATGACGAGTGCCAAATCAGTAAATGCACTGGAGAACATAGGACGCCTGATTCCATCAGATTGCGGGAAGACTCTTTCTATTAATACTTGACTTAAGCTGCAGGCATACACCAAGGGATATAGATATATAAATAAAAGATATAAGGGTAGTATACAGCTCTAACACTCTCCTGTTTTGTCATGCTTCTGCATCAGTACAGAGTTGTAAAGAGCCTATTTGTCATCTGTAGTGTTGTAGTCATGTACGCCTTTTTAGGTACTTTCTACTACACCATATTTACTAGACAATTTGGTCCTTTATCAATCTCATATAAACCCCCCAGTCTGAAGACACAACATCAATAATATCTTATCCATTACTCAATACTGTTAACAGGACATTGTTGCCTTGCAGCACTGTGTCCTGGGCTTGATTCCACCATGGACCTCATCTGCATAGAGTTTGTACGTTCTACCTTGTGTGGGTTTCCACCAAGCACTTCAGTTCCCTCGCTAAATCCTAAAATATACTATGCACAATGGAGCCCGACTAAATTTGCCCTAGTATTGTGTCTGCGAGTATGTCTCATTGTGTAAGGAGACTAGATTGTAAGCTCCACAGGGGCAAGGGTTGAAGTTAATGGTTAAGCTCTGTAAAATGCTGTGGAAGATGTCAGCATTGTATAAACACACAATAATTAAATAAACACACACCAAAGCAAGAAGACAGGTTTGTTTCCTTGAAATATAACTAAGGGCTAATCATTTTGGGTTCCTATTTCAAAAACCAACAAAAGGCTCATAAATAATATACGACACAAGAAAAGATGTTTCAAAAAAAGTGCACACAATATTTATTGGTGAAATTTAAGCAAACAAAACACTCTTAACGGTGAGTTAAAATCAATTAAAATCATTTAAAATAGATTTTTGCAACTGCATATAAATATATCTCATTGCTGACTAAAAATGACGGGTATTGTAGCATATTAGATCTATTTACATTAATAAGGAGAACTAATAAGTCAACAAATGACTGATCACTCTAATCTTATTACTCTCTTGATTTACTACTTTCCTATTGTTTCTTTTCATTTTTAGTCTTTTCTTGTGTCGTATATTGTTATAAATTTATGTTTCATAAGTGGCACCAAATTAATGTTTGAATTTATGGGGGTGTGCTGCTTTCCAAACAATTGCTTTGTGAAAAGGCTCATAAATGAGAGCAGTCCAAGGGGCTTATTCATCAAAGTGAGAATTCAACTGTGAAAGTGAATGGTGATCACTTCCGGTTGTTATGCTTTGATTCTCTCCTAATTAACTTAAGGGGGCACCATAGTGCTGATATAACTGCACACATTCATATAAAACTCCTTTAGCTAAGCAAATTGCTGACACAAAGAGTTAAAAAAAGTTTAAGGGAGAAATAATACTTTCCATTTGTTCTCCTTAAATAGTTTTCCTGAGAGCTGACATTTTCCTTCCCCCCCACTCCCCCTTCTTTTTCTGTTCTGCAAGTCAGGCAACATGAGAAGAAAAAGCTGCCTGACTGCTATTGATTAAGCAGTGTGCTGACCTGTTGACTGGATAAATTAAGCTTGTTTACAGGAGATTACAGAGGGAAAGGTAACTTGTGCTAATGTGTAAGCAGTAAGTAGGGTACCTTTTCATGGAAAACTGGCCAGTACACGTCTCTCTCTCTCACACACACACACACACACACACACATTTCCTGGTGCAGGAGTTTATCAATGCTGCAAACTCAATCATTCTGTGTCACATTAAACAACTACTGGAGAGAAACGCTTCTCACTAAGGTACAGTACTGCATATGTAAAGATGTATTTTGACTACAGTTCCACTTTAACAGAGGATTTCCCTGTGACTGCATCAGTAGCCATGTGTGACATCGTCAGTTACACAGTAGGAGCCCTATTATAAGCCATCTAATTCAATAATTCAGCTATTGTTACAGACGCAGCTGCTTGATGATTATTTGAATTACCTCAGCATGCGGACATAAAGTGGTGTGAAGTGCACCGTTAGTCTGCGACTGCCGATGGCTGTTGAATTGGTCTCTAATTCTCCACATCACAGAGTTTGCTGAATACGGGGAAGTGGCGAATAAGGGGGTAATTCAGCAAAGTGTAAACTTACCTGGCGATCCTTCAATTCACCTCGTCGAGACTGATATGCGCTCCCTGCTCTCCTGCACGCGGAGATCAGCGAACACTTTACAGGTATTCCAGTCTCGCGAGGCGACTTGAGTGGTTGCGAGGTGAGCCGAAGTACCTTTAAAGTGTTCGCTGATCTCCGCGTGCAGGAGAGCAGGGAGCGCATACCAGTCTCAACAATTTGAATCGAAGGATCGCCTGGTAAGTTCGTACTTTCCTAAATTACCCCCTAAATGTGAATTCACACCTTTACATGACTATTCAGCCTTTCATGAAGAAGCCCCAAGATATTTATACCAGTAACTCTGCAGATGCTTCTCAGAAGTGAAAAAAAAATCACTGCTACAAATTGCCCCAGTAGGCTTTGGGTTAATACCAGTTGGAAAATGGGCTAATAGATAAGCAGTGACCAGATAATGTATTTTATTGTGGATAGGTAAAGTCGTGCAAAATCTGGTTGGACTTAAAGTAGAATTTCTCAAATTTTCAAAAGGGAACTTTAGCTATAAACTTCTCTCTCCCTCTTACACATAGAAAAATGGGTGTTACGGTGATCTGATTCGGTCAGACAGCACAAACTTGACCCAATTAATGAGATTTCAGCTACTGAAGCACAAGCTGGGAAACTGATGGCACAAAGAGTATTAAATATGATGTGCTCAGCAAGAAGCATTTGTCATTTTTGGAAAGGTTTCAAAATCATCTTCAGTACATAGAAAGCATCATTTTCCCCCTAAAGTGAGAAAGAAGCAGTTTGATTGGGATTATTTAAGGACCAATATCTCTCCGTTTCTCTTGTACCCCTACTCTCTGCGCACTGTACAGTGCTGTGTTGTTACCATACGTTTGTTTCTGTCCATTCATTGCACGTTTTGTCCATCACAGCACATCTTTTTAATCTTAGAATGAGGAGTAATTTGGGCTATTCCAGGAATGAGCGAATAGGAAGATCTGGGAGCCAGATGTGGCAGCTATGGGAATTTTACAGCTCCAACAACTTATTACACTATATAGGCCACTGCTTGTAACTGCTTCACGCATTGCTCCAAGTGGTAAACTGTGACAAAGTTCACCCATACATCCTAACACTTACTGCTCGCAATCATAAGAGAAGCAGATGCAAGCAAATTCCTCGTGTTTGGTGAAGACAAAACTCTACGTGTAGCCTTAGCCTATGTAGATGGCAACACTGTTCTATTCCATGATGATGCAAAATGAATGGGGAATTTAAGTTTCTTTTGTTTACACCATTTAATTCTTAAAGATTAAGTAAAGTGCTCATTTAACCAGGGGTAATTCTGTGTAAGAGGACTGTATATACTTACTGTTCATGTTAATTTTCTTCAGCGCTGACTCCTGCTTGTTAGAACACTGGTCTTTTCCTCTCCCTGCAGCACTGCCATCATCATCATTTCCTGCTTTTTCTTCAACATCGCTCAATGACCAAGCACATTATTATGTCATTATTATGCCTCTGCGCTTGCTCAATCAGTGATGTAAAAGAGGAGGTGTGAACCAAAAGTGGCTGTACATGGAGAAGAAAAGGAAATTGGTGTTCTGACAAGCAGGGGGCAGTCCTGGAGAAAATAACATGATCGGTAACTTTAGCTCTCTTATACAGATTCAGCCTGGTTAAACTAGCATTTTAGATCTCCTTTAATAGGTTTAAGTAGCGGATATTGGATAAGGAATCTAAGTGAGATTAGCAGCATCAAAGGTACAATGCATTCTAAGCAGAGTTTGCCTTCAAGTTAAATTTCCATCCATTTTGTTATCATACGTATATATGTATAGATTATCCTACACAACATGGCTGGAGTTTGTCATTGTTCTTTGCTCTACTGTTATCAAATGGATTAGTAGAGAGAAAGAGAAAAAGGGAAAGAGAGAATGAAAAAAAGATATGTGAAACAGATGTTAAAGGAACTATAGTAATACAAGTTTCTTAAGTAATTGTGACCACTAGCAGTAGACTTACAGTACAAAGTACCTGCCCCATACCCGCAGGCGCTTCACTGGGTGATTCTCTGAAATTGGGAAGGAGGTGGCTACTTTGTGATGGGATTACAGAGGGCTGCATCAAAGAGTTTGGAAGATTGGTCCTGTGGATAGGATCATGTAGCTGAAGCTGATCCTGCAGCACTACTGTAAGTGTACTGCCAGTGTTCACAATTGGTTAAGAACATTTTACTACTGTAGTTCTCCTTTAAGGAGAAGCCTGTAAAAGAAAAAAAAAAAAAAAGGGAGCATCTGGCCTAAGCGAGCATACAAACCATATAAAATAGCAGGGGGGAAAAGAGACTCATTCCACCACTAATATTGTTGCCAAGATCCTCAAAGCACTATGTCACTTTGGAAAAATCCAGGTGACTAAGTGTGTCCTGTCGCAGAGGCCTAAAATATGGCGACATTGCTCTGTGGAATATAATTATGGAGTTCGCTATTGAAAGAATGTGCTGGTGCAATGTTACCTTAATGTATTCATTTTAACAGAGTCTTTATTGATCATGTCTGGGCTCCCGACTCTAAGCAGGGAATTCAAATAATGAATAGTAAACGCACACAAACAAACATATTAGAAAAATGTCTGTTGAAGGAATAAATAGAGTATTTTTTGTGACGTCCCCTTGAAGCCTTTCTTAGGAACAGGATATTTTATCATTAAAGGGACAGTAGCACAAAAAAGGACCTCAAATGCATTTCATAGTTACTATAAATTGAATCTATGCTTTTTAAAAAATCCGAAATGATCTATAGTAAGTATGATAAATGGACTTTAGGGCACACATCCTGTATTTGGTTTATGTAAAGCACCATAGAAAACAACGGGACTGGGTGAGGTCTATCTAAAAGCATGACTGCTAAAGACAGAAAGACATACATAAATTCAACTTCAAAGCTAACATTTTCCGCTATTCCAGGGTATCTCCGCTTCTCTAACAGGCTACGCAAAATCATCCACTTTTAGATGGTTCTACAATAGTTACCATTAGCAAACAAGGGAAACTAAAATTAACACTTTTCATATGTTTTTTTTGTATTTTACAAACAGAAAGCTACAAGGCAGACACAAATCCAATGTCCTGCACGTTTCCTACAATGACTGATCACCATTCTCACTGAATCCCCCTTGCTGGATTTATTAACTCACCAAAAGAAAAAAAAAAACACTGAATAGTAATGAGGATATATTAGACACATACCTGATTCTCATCTTGGACGACTCTATATTGCTCCTTCCATACAGAGATCTTTGACACTTCATCTTTACGCAAGGCTCTTTCTTTTTTCAGTTCCGGACTCCAGAACGTCTTAATGCTGTTCATCGATGAGCTTAGTTTACTTTCTTTCACCTCAACATCTTTGCGTAGTAGGTCATTTTCCCTTAGGACGTCTTTCAGCTGTGCCTGCAGGTCCATGATGGTATTGTCTCTGGCTTGACGCAATGAGTGGGGAACTGTGGACGCCATGCTGACAGATGGTAAGTGGTGGTCACCAAAAGCGATAGTGTCACTGGCAACACCACTAGTGGTGATATTGGGACTGCTTCCCATCGCAGTCATTCTTACACCATATGGAAGCCTACCACCAGACCTTCCCAAAGTCATGGTGCTTTTAGGTGTGTCGCTACCTACAATTTCATGATCACTTAGATACATAGGACTTGCAGTGGCATAGGCAGCATTCAGAGACTGAATGTTTTCCATGGAAAGGGTTTTTCCACTTCCTCCACCAGGGGTCCCTCCAGAACTTCCACCAGTGCTGTTGGTACGGCGATGGCCCAAGCGAGGTGAGCGTGGCAGTCGTGGAGAACGTCCGGGGCTCTGGCTGCTGGACTCCACCTTACCAACAGAACGAGAACTTCCATACATGGCTAATTACGGTGGTGCAGAGTTTTAATAAATGTAATTTAGATTTTCCTCTTGTTAATGAAGGATTGTGGGAGATGGCGCTTCAGGATTTTAACAGTCTGGATAAGATGAAGGCTTTCCCATGTTTATTAGATGACCAATTCATGTAAACTGCCAGGGAGATAAAAACACTGACATTAGCATCACATCATTTTAGATTTCCAAGCAAATAAAAATAAATATATTTTATATAAAAAGATTCACAGGCAAACTTAGAGTAATATATGTATGTATAAATGTTACAAGTCTCACCAGTCCGTTACTACCTGTGATACCTCTGGCTGTGTCTCTGTATTCTGACAGTGTATAAATGGTACCAGCCCGTTATTACCTGTGGTACCTCTGTATTCTGTACACTGACAGTGAACCTATATAAATTGTACCAGCCCGTTATTACCTGTGGTACCTCTGTATTCTGTACACTGACAGTGAACCTATATAAATGGTACCAGCCCGTTATTACCTGTGGTACCTCTGGCTGTGTCTCTGTATTCTGTACACTGACAGTGAATCTGTATAATAATATCACTGTTATTAAAGAACCAGTAGATCCACAAAATGAATAAGTCCCCTTAACCTGAAAGTTAATCCAAAATGTTTTGTTTGAAGTATTTCTAGAAAGTTTTGTGAATATTTGGAAGGACATATTAAGATTACAGTTGACACAAATGATTTTATAGTGTTACTTCCCCTATAAAACATAGGCGTTCAAGATTCTGAAAGTAACAAGCATGGGGTTAAAATTTAAAAAAACTCTTAAAAGGATGCAGCAGAGGGGGACCCCTCTTTTCACAGCACTTTGGTCACTGGCCTTCTTTGTTTTGACTCCTAGTTCTTTCTTGATTTTCAGCTTTGCCAACAATAAAGATATGGTGCAAGCTACCTTAAAATAGAAGGGATTTACATTATGGAATAACCAGTGCTCATGGGAAAAGAAAAACAAAAATACTCGATAAAGTAAAGGCTAGGTGAGGATGATGGGGCTTGAAGGCTAGAGTGTATAATATTGATGAAAAACAGTAGAGAAACTACTGGTCCAGAAGTGCTGACTCAGTGTTTATAACCGCTTAGCACCAACTATGTGGACAGGGAGACAGAAACGTTATCAGTGATAGCTGACTGTTCTGCTGCTGGATTTAACATGCCTTGAAGGGTCAATCCATTCTTAGCAGCTTCCAATTCCACAGAAACCATTCCAGAACGAAAACAGTCACTATGACAACCTCAATTTAACATCCAAAGCAAGCTCTTAACTCATTCAGCAAGAAACATTCACTGTTTCTAATATCCAACCAGTCTGCATTTATAGGTCCATATCTTAAATAAAGACCAAATGGTCCAGAAATACTGTTAAAAACATGTTTATTAGTTGTGTAAAAGAAGCAAGCGTTTACTTTTCTTCTGAAAATAATCAGACTTTATATACATTTGTAAGGGGGTGTATTTCCTGGAGCTCATCCAAACATCTTAACCACCTTACTGACAAAAGATTTAGTGGCGTTCCTATGACATATTTTTGACACTCATGTAACAATGCACCTCAGGTCTGCATTGGGAGAGGGAGAGAGAGAAAGAGACAGAGAGATAAAGAAGAGAGCAAATAGGAGAAATAGAAGAGAAGAAAGAGTGAAAAGTAAGGACAAAATAGAGAAGAGAATAAAAAAAGAGAAAGGAGAGAGAAGAGAGTAGAGAAGAAATAGAAGAGAAGAGAGAGCAAGAAAAGAATGAAAGTAAAGAGAGAAGAGAATAAAAAATACAATTGTATTTCTGCCAGCTATGAGATTACAAACCTCTGTGGGTCCTGTTTATAAGAACATACATATGCATCACATTTGGGCTGTTACTTAGAGCAACCAATGAATGATTATCCTTTTAACAAAGTGTCCTATTGGTCGCCATGGGCTACAGCACCTATGTTTGTGAATATAACCTACGTGTAATATATACCTTTGCACTTGATGGAAAAGGACCAGACCAACGGCTAAGCAACTGTTAAGCACCAGCCTTAAATAGCATTTTCCATTCTTATTACTGCAGGAACACACAATTAAACTCACCCCACACTAGCAAAAAACCTTGAGTGAGGCAATTAAGGCAATTAAAGGTATACACAGTACAACAATCTCAGAAGGAGTGCATTAATAATGCATAAAGGCTTGTTATTTCAGATCCTGCTGTTTAGCATACTCATTCTTGTCAATGAGTTTTCACTGCAAAAACACACTGGTAATATCCCATGTACAGGTTAACACTGCTCTTACAGTACTGCTGGCTGGAGAAAGTTTAGTAGGAAAAGTAGGAAAGACAAACAGCAGAGTTCGGCAGCGCGTGCTGCTGCTGCTGGCAGCACTAAACAGGAGAAGGAACCTGGAAACACTGATCACGTGCACTCCCGGGGTTCCTATTGGCTCCTGTGACCGAGCAGGTCACAGGAGCCTTCCCCAAACCACAGAGGGAGTCAGCCAGGACTCCCTCTGTGTTGGATCAAGCGCTCCACTGGTGAAAAAAAACAACTGGTGGAGCACATGACCCATTTGATTGGGCTAAACTTTGATATTGAGATGGGGGCCGCAAACTATTGTTCCGAGGGCCGCAGTTGTCCTGCAGGCTGCGAGTTTGAGACCCATGCTTTAGATATTATCCTTGCTTAACAACAACAAAAAAAAAAACACCTTTCCAAATTACTAACAGACAGGCTCATTTGAGTTTTTTTCCACCATTATCCCTTAAGATAAAGAAGGCTTTATACGGTCATGTCAAGCTGAACTCTTCTGCTCAGTGAAACAATGCAATCCCTCTTCCTTTTGAATTTCTGCAAAACGAAACAAGCACAGAAGCTGAATTCTGATGTAAATCTGCTTCTGCACTTCCTCAATTTGAGGAATTTTGCCAAAACCCAACAAGACGTAGGAAGTGAAGTGGATTGTATCTATGAATATTTATAAAGCACCACAAGGTTACGCAGCACTGTACAATCCGGTAAAATTACAGACAAGGATTGTAGAGGTGTGCAGAGCAGAAGAGATGGGATTTTTATCCAGAGCAGGTTGCAGTGCTAGAACTTAAAATTGGTATTCCCACCCTCCCCCCCCACCACCTTAATAATCACCTCTAGTACTAACAACCTTTAGTTCTCCTTTAAAAAGTTCTCTCACAGGCACTTTACTGCAGAAAAATATCCTTTCAGACATTTCAACACAGGACACAAGACTTTTGGTTGTGTCTGCCTTTAAGTAAAGCTTTTATATCCACAGGAGTATTCACAAGGGTTTAAAAATAAAACGTGATTCAGAAGTGAAGAGCCGTGAGTGCCAGGCAGTGGTTTCAGGCCCCAGTAAACATTGTTTCTCAAATCTGGATGCCGTCAGCAAAATCACAACATTCCCCCTTCCTTTAAGGCTTATAACAGGTCAGAGACACAAAGATGCTTCCAGGGATAGTATTAATCATTTCACGGTAATGTTTGTTCACGGTAGCAAGGAGATACTTAAAGTGAAATTATACTGACCGGTAACGGACAAACAAAAATAAATAAAAAGTATGCCCTTCCATTTACCCTACAGCCTTGGCTTGGGGGATAGAGTCAATTCTGTAAGGTTTCATCCTTATTAATCTAGGGCAGCGGTTCTAAACCTTTTTGAGACCGCGACCCCCGGCGCTGACATCACAGCCTGACGTTCAGGCCCGACGTCATCACGTACGCGCGTCACACGAAGATGTTCGGGGCCGACGTCACCAGGCAGGAACCCTTATAAAAAGGGACCTGCAATCGCTTCCAGGCTCCACAGCGGTTCTCGACCCCTGTGAGATGGTCGTGCAACCCCCAAAGGAGTCGTGACCCACAGGTTGAGAACCGCTGATCTAGAGGTTTAATTACACCCCTGACAATATTATAACCGACATTAGGTCTACTCTAAACCAAAAGCAAATTTCTTTGTGTTTTCAGTTAAACCAGACTATCAAGGAGTACAGCAAAGACTTTGCCAAACTGGGAACTTTCAGTTCTGGCTAAATATAAACTATAAAATCCAGGTAGGATGAGGTGTAGTTCCTTAAAAGGTCCAGTAAAATTCCCATTTGGATTAGCAAGCTATTTATTTATAATTACAGCACTTGTAAAAATGTTATCCTGGAACTTCAATTCATGACGTCTAATGCTTTCAGTTTTTATCTTTACTGATAGCAGCCATGTTGTTTAACAGTCACATAGCATTCCATGGTACATATTCAGGAAGTGTGTCTAAAATCCCAATTTGTAAAGCTAAATATCATACTTTATGGACACAATTTAGCATTTTTTTTTTTTTTTTTTTTTTAAAGCATAGCTGCAACCCAAAGGGAAAAGCAGTATATTGGAAGCCTTCCAGGGATGAAGTTTTATCTTTGGCATTAGCCATTTGACACTTACGACTCGCTATGCAATTTATAAATACCCCCAATGCAAGCATTTTTTGTACCATGCAGAAATAGAATGCCAGCGAGTCTCTGTCTAGTAATATGTAAAATGGTCTTTTTACAGAGGGATCAATGACATTGTTTATGATAGTTCTACCTGACAGGAAAGAAATCAATAGACCATCTATAATGGGCGAGGAGAATTACCTATTCCTGCATCAGATATGGTGGGCCTGGAACTAGGTTGCTCAGTAATTAAACCATGAAAAGACTGGGAAACCTTTTCTGCTTTAGGCAAGTTCATATGATAAATATGGCATTGGCTTTCATCTCCTGGTTGATTCCTTCACATTTCCAAACTTTTCACAACCTTGCAAAGAAAGGTGTGATGAAGAGATGCCACCCTGGAGAATGGGGTAGCACCAGTGAGGGAACATACAAGGTACATACAGCTAGTTTCTTTCAAAATGGTAATGGTAAAATTTCTGGCTACCAATTCATTCACAATGGATATCCAACTAGAGGTCTGTGGGCCAGATGGGGCCCTTGTATATGTGAAATCAGTTTTAAAGGATGGGGCCATTGATATGTGGTAATAAATGAATGTTCCTTCTGTATATATAGAAATTGGACATAGTAATTTTATAAAATAGTAGTAGCCTAGAGTAATGATCACATACAGCAGTATCTGGAGAAGAACTTAATGGGTGATTAAGACATAATCCAAAACCCCCTGGAAAACCCTCTGTCGTTATTGACACGGTCACTACCTTTCAAGAGCACATGCCTTGATAAATTAGTAGTTGCTCCCACCAGCATAGCTTTACCATTTCAAGTAATACCACACTACTATTTTACTCCACTCTGAAACCCTGCTGTTGGTTGTTTGTTTGATTCAAAGCTTCCAACAGTGCCACAGTTTTTCTCCAAAAAAGGAACTATAAATATCTCCCACCTTTGCTCCCAGCAGGAGATTTCGGCAAGTGCGTACAATTCCATTGCATAAGCATAAAAAGTTCCAGATACCCAGGGGAAAAAATATATATATAAAGGTTTAACATGCGTTAAAATATCAGATCAGCCTCTGTCTTGCGCCTACAAAATAAATGAATAACTCCCTTGCTTTTCTAAGGTTTCTAGTAAGTTAAAATCATGGAACGAATGCAATCAGAAAGACTGTATTTATTTTACAGCTAAATGTCACACAGTAGATTAAACTGTGAAGATCAATGAGGCACACACTCAGTGCTGGGTTTCGCACATGCTCTGTAGAAGTCAAAGCCCAGGACACCAGCTTCAGCAAGGAATGGAACTGAAATGCTACAATGGCTGCCGTGTACTTGTGAAATAACGCATGCATTAAAAGCACAAACAATCATGTAGGCGGCTTGGAAGGGACTGTGGGTTTACTGTATTGCTGACATGTAGGCTAAATGATCAAATGTAACTTATTAGGAGATTTTAGTTCTTCCTTAATAAAACGAGAAAAACAAAAGTCCGTAAGGAAAGTGACAGGATATACACATAATCAACTTGACAAACTGCATATTACATAAGGCTTCATATCAACAAACGTAGACTAACTCAGACAGGGGTTAAAAATCTACTTCTGATGTACACCATAGGGTGAAACAAGAGAGAGGGATCTGAAGATCTGGCTGCTACCATCTTGCATTGGGAGAGCAACTGAATCTCAAATATAAAGTCCAGTTCTGGCAATTTGCTAAAAATAGTACCCTGAAGCTCCAAAACATTCGAAGAGTAGCAGCTAAATTATAAGAGGAAATGAGGACCTCACGAGGAAGAACTAAAAAAAGGACACATATCCCCCTTCTGAGACTGATGGAGAAAAAAAAATGGATCAGTCTCCAGCTGTTAATATAGGGTATTCTTAATGACAGGCCAAGGCCATAAGTGGCATTTTGCTGCATTTAGTTAAAAATAGCACATCTTCATATACATCCATGGCACTCTCCAACCATCCATATTAAGGGAGCAGTAGCTGGACAACCCTCAGTCAGAGCCACAGGCTAATTCCAAAACTTCATACAAATCCAGATTGTATCAGCAAGTCATAGGGAAGTTTGCATTTATTTAGGCAGCTGATACAAATTTGCTAGACTCAAATGGTTGAGAATTTACTTCTCCTTATTTACACAGCAAAGTAGAAGTAAACAGTTTTTTTTTTTGTACAATATGGCGTAGTCAGTCGGTCAGTAGCAGGATGCAACGTGATGCAAATTCACCAGTTAAATCTAACGATGATGATGATGAATAAGCAAAGGTCAGGAAGTGGTGAATTAATGTGAGCCCCTAAGCGCTCACTATAGTGCATATATGTCACATGCTAATCTCATTCCCCGAGGTGGAATCCACACAGGTCATTCTATAGCGAGTAAATGTATAAGATAGACAGGCAGGAAGTGGTCATTGAGATTTCTCCAGCTCACAATATTGGAGGAATGTGATTGATTGAACAAGCTAAAAAGTCAACATTTTACGGTCTGGAACAGCTCCCATTGCAATGGTATCACATGGGATCATTTAGGTTTGCAGAGCTTTGTGTTGGCTTAACTAAGTTTATTGCAGAGTGGGGGAAAGGACAAATCAAGTAAACAAAAATATTTGGGATGTTATTGTAAACTGGTTAAGCAAACTGGATAAAATGAGAAGTATATGAACTATGGGTACATTTTCCAATTCCTTTTATTAAACATACACAAGCAACATAGCATGATGCTGTTTATAGTCACCGTGGTAGAAGACTAGCCACGCCACAGTGATGAAAAATGGCCTAGAAAAGTCCGGGGCTGTATTTCAGTCATAAAGAGCGGAAGAGCTGTTGCGCTGGTAAATATGAAGCAGACAAGTCACTCTTTACGCAAATACAAAAACATACTACAACTCTTCTTACTAGTGAGAGCAGGGGGCAGCACTAAAGAGTAAAATACCTATCGGTAAGTATTTCCCCCCTAAGAATAAACCCTAAATAAAATGAGCTTTAATTCCTTTTTTTTGCACAAAAAAAACACAATTTATAACTATTATTATGAATCTTTATGAACAAAATGTAAAAAATGATGAGCAGCACTAGTCGATCAGTTACATTTTAAATACCTGAATTAGTTTCAGATTGCATTGTGCATTGGCTGAATTCCTACAGCTTCTTAATAATAAAGGCTTCAACAGATGTACTGTAATTAGATTTGATATGTGTCCTGATGCAGAACTATAAAACCTAAGGCCCACCAGATCTTACTGAACTACACCTCCCATGCTGACACTAACATACCATAAAAATTCACTATATATATATATATATATATATATATATATATATATATATTTATATATTTAACTGCCAGTATCTTGTAAGGTGAAGGAAAATATTACTGATGTGTGTTACTGGAGACAAGGAGCCCAGATCAATTGGAGACATCTAAACATAAAAGTGCATTTTCAAATTTGATTCAGCTGTATACGAGGGATAATATTTGCCCATATCATCGTATCAATGAGTCATTTAGGGTATTTAGTTACCAATTTAACTAAATCAGGAACTCACGAAAATGCAAAAAATATCAAGTTTAGTCTGCAAGTGAAATCAAACCCATCCAAGAATGGAGTGATGGATATATTTATCTGAACGTTCGTATAAATTGTGACAGTAAAGGGCAATTAAAACATTCAAAGTGATAAACTGCTGTAGCTTTCAGTGCATCTGCATTTAGTCCAAAACTGCTTTAATGGTGCTAGTGCATCAATGTAATTAATGCAGTCTGACACTGCATCACTCACACAGACCTGGAAGGCCCAATAGTGATCCGAGTAGCACAGGATAACACTCAGAGGGGAATTCACGATTGTGCAAAGTGAGCTCCGAAGCCTTCGGCTCACTTCGCACTGACTGATATGCGCTCACTGATGTCCTGCACATGGACATCAGAGAGCACATTAAAGGGATTCCAGTCTCGGAGAGAACAAATGAGTTGCCTCGCCGAGACTGGAATCCCTTTAATGCGCTCGCTGATGTCCGTGTGCAGGACATCAGTGAGCGCATATCTGTCTGTGCGAAGTGAGCCGAAGGCTTCGGAGCTCACTTTGCACAATTGTGAATTCCCCCCTCAGTGTCTGACTCCCTTTAAATAAATAACAAAAGTATCACTTGTTAAAGGAAAAGCTACACCAGATAAAGAAGTTTCCATTGGTATTGCAGGTAAGTCTGTGTGGCTTGGTTTTGTCACCTCAAACTCCTGTGGTAGTGACAAAATGTATTATGTGCCATTATTCTTTATTCCTTTACAGAGCTAGTAAAAGGTTATCATTGAGGCTGAATTCCCAATTTGTATTATTTTACATTTGTTTTTCTTTTTGCCGACGGCAGCCATCTTATTGATCAGATATGGCGACCCTGTCACTGCTACTTTAGTCAGTGGAGATTAAGATAAATTCATGCAGTGTTCTATTAAGAACTATTAAGTGAAAATAAATGCATTTTGAAAATAACATTTTGCATGCATAAATGTATAATAGGCATATTTCCTTTATATTTTTCCTCATTACTGTTACTTTAAGTCCGGGTTCATAATAGCGCTGCAGTTCTCAACCTTTTGAGAACCACGACCCCGGCGCTGACATCATGGCCTGACATTTCGCACCAAACGTCCTCACGTACGCGCTTCACGTGGTGAAGATTGGGCGAAGCGTCCTCACGTATGCGCGTCACGTGGTGATGTTCGGGCGAAACGTCCTCACATACGCGCGTCACATGAGGAACCTGCGAGCGCTTTTGGGCTCCAAAGTGGTTCTCAATCCCCGAGAGATGGTCATGCAACCCCCGCCGGGGTCATGACCCACAGGTTGAGAGCGGCTGTACTAGCGCAAATACACCGGTACATATACGCTGCACTTAAAAAACAAAAAACATGTGCTGCAACTCTCTATTGAACTCACCTGCTTCAGCCACACTACTGTTAATATGTGAAAACGCCTTTGCCTCGTATTTGCACGCGAACATCAGCAAGCGCATTAAAAGGATTCCAGTCTCAGCGAGGCAACTCTTTTGGTCTCGCCGACACTGAAATCCCTTTAATGCGCTCGTTAATGTCCGCGTGCAGGACATCAGCGAGCGCATATCAGTCAGTGCGAAGTGAGGAGAAGACTACGCACCTCACTTTGCAATATCATGAATTCAACCCTGAGTCGGAGTTAGAGGAAATTGAGGAGTCGGAGCTGGGGCTTTGGCTTATCGACTCCACAGCCCTGCAGAGAACACAATTCATTTTAACATAAATCAGAAATTCATCTTCAAAAGATGACATTTACTGTTACTGCGTAGAAATAACTGCCATGTTAATCCAAATAGCATTTCCCCCCCCCCCCCCAAATTGCTTTTTTTAACCTCAGAGCTTTTTTTAAAGCCATACCTGCCACAGACCAGAATGAGCACCCTAAAGCTAATCCCGGGGCCTGAAGAAGACCTTATACAGCTGTTACAACTGGTCAGGGAACTATTCAGTGCTTGAGAGTCTTCAAGCTTTGCACATGCAAGTCTAGTCTCGACTGTGCACGCGTCAGTCCAAACACATTTCCACTGAGTAGAACCGGAAGAGGTTCTCCCTCTAACTGCTGGCTCTGCTTACAGAAACAGAATTTTAATTAGCAAACATATAAGAAAGCCACTTTAAAATGAATGCATAAAGCAGTAATCATTTAAACGGGTTCAGATTTTCTTTAGAGTTTTTGTTTTGATCCTCTCCAGTTTGTAATTTAAACAACTATCCTGGTTGCTGATTCAGTCACCTTAAAAACAAGTTACTGCAAAATATGGACAGAATTACATTTAAAGAATCTCATGTTCAAGGTATTTTCTGCTTAGAACAAGAATATAAAAGGCTCAAGAGAAAGTCAAATAAATATTTATGTTAAACCTTTAAGTGGGGAGTACATTCCATTGGGTACCTGCATTGTGTATGTCATTTGATGATAGTTGGAAACATACAAAGAAGTAAAAAAATATATATATATTATTATTAAGTAAAGGTCAGAAGGAACTACAAAAAAAAAAAA
>WMED01002983.1:8409-23062 GCA_019650415.1 Pipa parva
AAATTCTTCAGCAAACTGAGGGTTAAAGGACTAGTAATTCTATAAAAGAAAATGCCAGAAATTCCTATATATAGATGGTAATCTTTTCTTCTTTTTTATAAATGTCATCTTTGAATTTAAATTTCATACTTATGAAAACAGACTCCCCTCCCCCTTCTCATTATTTTCTATGGAACTTCACATAATACATATTGATAAAGTGCCCCAGAAAAAAACCCAAGTTCAAAAAGATGGCCTCAACCAGCAATGTGAAAAAACACATAACAAAGCAAATCAAGAAACCAACTTCCAAAGTGAAATGTTACTACCTTGACATAACAGCCATACCAGTCCAAACATAAATTTTAATTTTTTTTTTTCTGGTGCTAGTGGCCCTTTAAGCAGGTGTCAGACTCTTGAGCGATGTGTTTGTTAATGAATATTGAATAAGAGAAATAAATCTCAGATACCCTGGCATCAGGTCACAATCTGCACAGGAACATTGCACAAATCACTAAAGAAACGTGGGCATGTGCTGGATGCTGTGAATGGGACTTTACCTGGCAGTATATTGTTTTAATAATTAGCATTAGTAACATACCTCTGGTGCCTTTATTCTGGATCACCCTGCATTACCTTATCAGTTGGAAATAATATTCAGTTAAAGTGTCACCCCATTGTTAAATAAATACATTTATGGAATATCCAACCTATGTAGCTGGATATCTTTCATACAGATTAATGTAAATATTCAAATATTGTGTATATACACACACAATATATATATATATACCCTCCTATATTGTGGGATAAAATATTTAAATTTTATTGTTGTATCGCAAATTTTTATAATATTTTTTAAAACAACCACAACAAAAAAAAAGCAAAAAAAAAAAAAAATAAAATAAAATAAAAAGTGTATATTATGAAATGACATCAGCAAAGAGTTGACCAGTGTGTTAATGAATGACGTAATAACGGTGCGATTCGTTTGAAAAGCAAGCCAAAGCGCCTGGACATCTGTATACACTTGTATCTGTATTGTCTGCATGAATATATATATATATTATTTTATTGAAACTGAATTAAGAAAGTGAATAAATAAAGAATAGATTGGGGAAGACAGACTTCTCTTTATCATGTTAGTCAATGAGAAGGGATGGCACTGCTGATCTGTTTAGTGTTAGTTTTACATTTTTAGTAAGAAATGAAAGGTTCAGCTGGATGTTTAAATGAAACAAGGGTCGGTAAAATACTTTAAAATACGCACTCATTTAATGATGTGCTTGTTAATGTAAAGATATATAATATATATATGTGTGTCATGTGACTAGTTAAATCTTCTATTGGGGGGGGGGGCAGGAATACAAGTGGTAAATGCTTCCCATTGTGACCAAATAACTGGTCAGGGTCTGGAGGCTAAGCTGGGGCAGTTGAGATGTGGATGGGGTTTGACAAGCAGAAAATAGCTCAGGAGGAAAGGGCTTGAGAGAGACTCCCAGTTCCTCCTGTGTGATCAGAGTCTCTCCCTTTACTTTAGGAGCTTTCCTTTTGATGTGTGTGTTTTTTTAGGTCATTAATCAGTGCATGGGAGCCTCTTCCCTACAGAAGCACCTGTAAAAATGTACCCCCCCCCCCCCCAGTGACTCGTTATACTAACCCCGCCCCCCTAGCCTCCACCCCCACAATCCCACTTATTTATTTATTCCTGGGGGGGCTGTAAATGAGAGACCTTACAGTGCCTAAATGAAGGTTCTTTTGTAAAACCCATTTCAGGGGTTCCTTTCCAGGAAATATTTACTGACAGATCCAGACACTTAGGGAGAAACTCTGCCCCTCATTACCTTGTCAGAGATGATAAGAATTTTATTAGAGAGACACATGCACTTGTATCGCCCTTACATCGAACGATCCGATCTGTGTCTGAATGAAGCAATCGTCTTAGATCTGGATGATAACAATGGGTTTTAAGATGTACAGTTATACTCTTTCTTTGTGTTTTATGGCTTGTAGCATGACTAAATATGCTTTACAGAAATGAATTGGTTTATGATATCTCTCTGTATCTCTATCAGAATGGTGTATATTCTAACAATCTCTATAAAATCAATCTGTTTTACTTGTGTCTATCAGTATCCATATATATATTATATTATATTATATACAATTGTTTGTTACAGTGGTGCTTGTCTATGTGTCTATATATAACTATACAGGCTGTAACAGAGCATATTACCAGCATTCAGGGGGACACATTCGAAGTATATATAGAATTATATGTGATTTAGAGAGAAAGTGACCCAGATTGGCTCTCAGTGAAATATCCCTATAGTTTGCTGCTCCTGGGATTTCATATATTTTCAATCTGACCCGAGTTTTCTCCCTTTAAACTAATTCCCAGGGAAAAGAAAATATGAAATGGTGAATAGGGAAGGTTTTTGTGACTGTTTCCAGCCTTTCAGCCCCTGTTTGTGCAGTGGAAGATTAGGGGGACCTGCTTCATTATCCCAGACAATAGTTGGTATAAGGTCAAAGGAGCTGATCTCTATAGAACTGGACCCCCAGAAAGCTTTAAATCCACCAAATCATGGACAAACCGATTCTTTCCTGCGCATTAAACTGCTTTCATTCACTCTCCTGGTTTAGCGTCAGGATCCAAAAGAGTTTGCGTCAGATCTACGCTTGAAGCGCAGTTTTGTTCCAACAGTTTGCGGCGGTTGGGTTCATCTTTAGAAATAAGGGTTCAGGACATTTGTCCCACCCCGAACCATCACATTAATGATTATACAAAATTTATTTTACAAATGATTTCAGTCTTTTCGGGAGAAAATGTGAATTTGGGAAAAATCACCAACGCTTATTTCTCGTATTATTCGCTTATTCGCTTATTCGTTTTTTGTTTTTTTTTTTGAATATTTGAATTTTTTTTTTTTTAATTTTTGCGAAAATTCACAAATGCAACATTCGATCTTTTAGACAATTGCACCTGGCTTTTATTTTAAACAAATAATATATTTATTTGTAAAGTTATATTATATCTGCTTGTAAAGTTATATAATATTATATCTGCTTGTAAAGTTATATAATATTATATCTGCTTGTAAAGTTATTTTAATTTTGGAAATGGTTTTAGGCAAGATTTCGTTTAGATATAAAGGAGTGATTCAATACAACTTAAAATGTCAAAAAATCTTTGTAACATTGAGGCCTAATTCTCAGTGGATAAAATATAAACAAACTAAGATTATTTAGAGGCAGAAACAGGGAATATATAACAGGTTAATGGGATGGTGTAATCAACTTTTCATATTTAACATGGGATTTTAAAATAACCAAATCGTTTTCCAAAACCAACCAGTGTGTGTAGTGTAGTGTGTATCATTTCTTTAGTAAGAGAAAAAAAAAAGCCTTGGTTTTAATTGCTGAAAGATTCATGAAATGAATTAAAGGGTGGGGGGATAAATGGAGATTTTAATATGTATTTATTGGTTAGTAACACTTTATTTTATAAAGGTTTTTTTTATGATAAAAGTTATTAATCATAGGTTGAAATGAGTTCATTAAGGTTTTGATTTTTTTAAACTCAAATATTCAGTATAGTTTAAAGTAAATAAAATTGATATATATTTCTCAGAACCAAATATTTATATATTTTTTAACCAGTAAATTTGTATTAAAAAAAATTCCAGTTCATTAAAGTTATTGAGGGATTTATTTTAATTTAGGTTTGAGAAATGAAATGCATCTTGGCTTGATTATAGTAAAGAATAATTTACTCTCACCACATTGTGAATGATAACAAGTATCGATCGATTTTTAAATCTGGATCATCTGGAAAAATCTGGGTTTTTAAAGTATTTGAAGGGTAAAAAAAACAAAAAACCCACTTTCTTTTCTGTCCTTACAACAGAAATCTAAAGCGAATTGCTAATTGTTTGAATGGTCTCAGTGATGTGTAAAATGAGTTGTGCTTTTGCAGCTCTCTAGCTCCCCCTACAGAAGGCTGAGTGTGCACAAGCCATAAGTTTTTTGGGTTTTTTTTTAATAAGAACTTGCTGGTAGTGTTATTAAATTCGTTCTATGATAAGACAGACTCAGTGGAAAACTGTACACTGTAAAAATATATCAGATAGAAAGATAAAAAAAAGAAAAAGATCAGATTGTCATAAACATTTAAGGAGGGGAAAAAATGTAGCATTTTCAGTAATATAATTGTGTGTCAATAGAAAAACAATTCAGAAGTAAATAGAAAAGGAAAAAATAATAGCAAGCAGCTTTATCTACAACTTTTTAAATAAATTCAGATTGTGCCACAATTAGGGTGGTCGTCAGTGCTTTGATAGTCTATTACAGATCTGGCCAGGGTATCTTTAAACTTGAAGCACTAAAGCAAAACTCTTTATTCAAAAGTTCAGACCTTTTAATATTGTTGCAATATTTGGTCTATAGCCAGTCCCAGCCTAGGGATTCTATGTAGAAACAAGTATTATATGAGAGACTGCATCCTGAATATCTCCTGCAAAGTTCCATTCAATCTTTGTAAAATCTCTTATCTGTGCGTCCTCTGAAATCAAGGGGAAGATACTACTTAATGACATCACAACACCACTTCATTTCTTGGCACATTATGGGGTATTTGTTTAAAGATCAGTATCATTTGCAGTAGTTTATCCGCCACTTATTGAGATCTGAAAAAATATGGGGACGAGTAAGCGTTTTTGGAACATCCCAGGAGTGTTTGTAGACATTTCCATACATGGGTGAAGCATGAAACTATTTGAAATATCTAGTACTGCTTGCCAACAGCTGTGGTAAAGGGGTATTTGCTTTTAAATGCTGCTAGGCTTACTTGGATACTTCAGACATCAGGGCTTCAAAATGCATAGATTTTCTAGTCAAATTGCAGTCTCTGTTTACTGATAAAATTATTTTTATTTTAAACATGTGAAAATGGAGTGCTCATTTTAAAATCTGAAGGTAGTTTTGTTTTCAGGTTGTTTAAAAATAATCTTTCATATATATATATATATATATATATATATATATATGCGCCTAATCCAGGGTAAAGTTAGGTTTTTGTGGCTTTACAAGCTGTTTTTATACAAAGTTAGGATTTATCCAAGTTCTATGGCTTTGACCTCAGCTATTGCATTCACCGGCAGTCGAGGGAAGGTTAGCTCATTGAATTTTTGCTGACTACATATAACTATTTCATTTTCCAACTGTCACTCTATTGCGATACAGAAATTAGGATTAAGATTGGCATTCATTTTGGATGTTTGATCAGAATTTTCTGTGTGTGATTAAACTGAATCTAAAAAAAAAAAAAAAAAAGTCCTTATGTGATTGGTTTTATAACCCCCCCCTCCCCAAGACACTGAGATGGAATAACCCACCTGACAAACCATAGAGGTAGCCAACAGATTGCAATATTATTGATGAAGGAAACCTGGAAATTCTTATATGTTAAATATATATACTTTTTTTTTTTTTTTTTAGAAAAATCTGCAATTAAAAATTCAAGAGAGAAAAAAAAATATCACTATTTAAGTTTTAGGGTCTTTGGAAAAATTGTATCTATATAGATATTTTCTGTTAGTAAATGATTCATTCAAACATATAGATGAAATACTTTCTAGTACATGTTAAGGTGAATGTTCGAATTCTTACCCAATTGCTCTCTCCCAGAAATGCAGTACCTTTATAACACAGTGTTGTCTTTCATGCTGGAATACTACAGTGTAGACTGGCTTTTCCACTATTGCACATACCCTTACATGACAAGAGAATGCCCATTCCCGTATTAATGGTAACAAATGGATATATGGTACACTGACAGGCATGTGCTGCATCCCCCCCAGATAGTTTATTATAGTGTTAGTAAAGAACCTAATGTTCCTGCAGATACACCTCTTTCACTGTTACACAATAGCATTATGTGTAAAATGTAACTGACCTCCAACCTCTTGTGTCAATAACAACCTGGCACTTAATTTGATGTATCCTTGTGATATTTTACTTGTATTGTTTAATGCACTTTTCCCATGTCTGTATTATATTTGTATTGCTGAATTGTACAGCGCTGCATAAATTTGTGGTGCTTTATAAATAAAATTATACATACATACATTTGAATGACATCATAGAATAAGTGTTTTGTCAATAGTCTCCACTCTGTAGGATGACCCATGTTTTAGAATTATTCCCATTAATCGTGTAACCAGTACAGTCATTCTGTGCAATAAGAGACATATTATAACTTTCTGCATGTTCTCTGTACCTACCTTCTGGAGGCAGATGAAACAATAATACCTGTTATTACATCTGTTCGACCATAGGGCTTCTCTACCGCTCAGGCTTACTGTGCCAAAATGTAGGCCAAGCATTCTTTCATATGGTTTATGTGTTGTACTTCTTAAATTGACTTTAATAGTTAGACAACAGATAAACAGGCTTGATTTATTTAAACGTACAGTGATTACAATCATGTTATTCCGTGAATTTTTCTTTTTACATGTAATTAAACGCTGACAATGTTTCTTGCTCTGATCGCCCCAACCGCACAGTCAAAACTACAGGTTTATTTTCTTTTAAACTGAAGAGAGATTTATTTATTTTTTTATAGCTGTATATGGCGCTCTGGATGCGCTTCATTTCCCTATGACAGATCTAGAATCTCCCCCCTTTCTGCGATACAGAAATGCTTAATGTATTATGCATGCCCTTATCAGAGGCTACTTAATGAGTTAATTATATTTGATCCCTCTGTGGCAGACAAAATGCAGTATCACTGTGGAAAACTGTCATTCCTGCAGTATGACTTGTAATTAACTCTGCCCTGCTTGATGGGAATTTAATGGCCTGGCATGTTGATTGAGTGACTCTGCAAATTTGAGTGCCACAAATTCACTCCCACTTTGCTTTTTTTTCATTTTTTTTTCTTTCAAAAAGCGCACAGAAAAATAAAAATCCCCATAGAGGAACACAGAAATGATGACAAGCATCTACCATTTATGACATGTATACAAACGATTCTCCAGTATATTTAAATCTAGAAAATCTCCCATTTACATTTAAAGCATCTCCCAATGACCAAAATCCCTGTTTCACTTTTGATCTGACTCATGTTTTGTTACCTAAAGTTTTCTTTTCTGATCTTCTAGACTAAATGACCTTTATATTATTAATCTGCCCTGCTAATCTCCGATTCATTTAGGAACACAGATACATTTTATATATTATTCAATAAAAAAACTAGGCCTTTGAATAAATTCTGCATAACAGCTTCTTACTAGGAATGTGATGGTCAGCTGTTTTAGACCTAGGCATCCCAGAATTCTCAGCCAATGACAAGTTACCTTCGCCTGATTTGTTTCATACATTATGGACGCTTGTTTATACTTTATAAGTCACGCAGCACGCTGTCGGATTCTCAGATGTACAAATTGTAGGTTTCTTTCAAGGATGTATGAGTAATGCAGCATGCTGGGAGTCTTGTAAGGTCAATTGGCAACAATTTTATATAATAAATATAATAATCATAAATTATAATATAAATAAACTTTATTTTGTTGGATTGGATTGCTGTTGGCGGTATGCTATATATTGACACCAAATTTTGAGTTTTTTGGTTTTGCTTTGTTGCTTGGTGTTTATGAACTACAATACCCAGCTACCAAAGTGTTGGCTGCATTCCGTCAATTGTAGTTCAGAAAAAAAAAATAAAAAACAGGGATTTTAAGATAAGATAAGGGGAATGTGTCATATTATTGTAAATGTAAAAGGAAAAGTTTAAGATTGTGGAAGATTATGGAGGGTGTAACTTTTTCAGTAAGGGACTCAAGCTATTTTGATGTCTCTTGTGAGAATTAAAAAAACACAGTTCAACATTAAAATCAAGCATATCATCTCTGCTTTTCCAATACTGTGTATTTAACGTAGAACTAAAATGCTCGTTATCTTGGATTATCGATCCTCTTTTCTTCTGCGAACTCTTTCATTTCCTGATTCCTCCCTTTAAATTGCTGATGTGAGCGAGCGCAGAAGCAGTATTATGACCTAATACTGCTTTAGCGCTTCCTCACATCAGTGATGTTGAAGAGGAGGCCTAAACCAGAAGGGGATCGAGATGCTGAAAGCAGAAGAAAATAAAATCAGTAATCCCAGCAACAGTAGGTAGCACTGGAGAAAGAATAACATCGGTATATACGGTATATTATCACATTACCTTCAGAATCACCCCTAGTGTAATAAGCACTTTATTTGTCCTTTAAAACTTACACCACCCAATAAACACATCATTAAATGATTACAGCCTTGGCATGCCAGCCTTATTCACAGACCCATTATTCAGCAAGCTACATTGCATTCTGACCGTGGAACTATTCAACAGGGCCATTCATTTACTCAGGTCTAGTAACCCATTTCAACCAATCAGCAGTTTGCATTCTACAGTACAGATGATTGACAATAATGAAAGCCAACCTCCGATTGGCTGCTTTAGGTTAAATACCACTGCAGAAGATTGCACCAGTTGATTCATTACCCTGTTAGATTCTATACAATGTAGAACTCATTCTCAGGATGAAATCTTTCAAGTTGTTTTCATAAACTGTTTTTAGGCCTTGATTGTAGGTTTTATGACATCTCAAATGAAAATGATGTAGATTGGTTTACAAAATAAAAAAATGTTCACTTTCATCAATAGAGAAAGATAAGTATGAGGAAAGTATATTTCATACAACTTATGAAATCGAAAATTCCAATCAGTATTTTATTTGCTTAATTAAAGGATACTGTTTAGATTGTATATCTTTTGAATTTTTAGTTTCCTTGGCAAACCTGTTTAATTGTTTCCCACTTTATTTGCAATGTTGGCAATGTAACATGACCCTTTACTCTTCAGACTGGGCTAATTTACAGTAAAGTGAGACAGCGCAGTTATTTAGGCTGGGTTCACACTACTGTAGTTGTTTTTCAGCTGAGCTGTTTATATTAGGCTCATTATTGTCTATGGCGCAAAACAAAATAGACTGTGTGGTTTATCTGACAGAAAACAATGGGTACTATTTTTCCAGCTCAGATGAAACACACCTAGTGTGATCGTAACCTTAAAGTGCACCTGTCACCTGAAAACTCTAATACTAATATAGGTTGTACTAATGAAGTAAATGTTTATGTAAATATATATATATATATTAATAAAAATGTATCTTTATACAGTGATTCTCTCTGTCATCTTCCCTGTCAGTCCGACTTTTCTTTCCTGAGTCAGGTTGGGAGGGGCTAAATGATGATTGACATTATAGCTCCTCCAATCAGTTCCCTTAAATAATGATCTAGCAGGGATGTGATTGGAGGAGCTATAATGTCAATCATCATTTAGCCCCTCCCAACCTGACTCGAGAAAGAAAAGTCAGGCTGACAGGGAAGATGACAGAGAGAAACTGACAGAGAGAAAATAAAGATACATTTTTTAAAACACATTTATATTTACAAAAAATAGTTGATCTCATTAGTACAACCTAAATTAGTATTAGTTTAGAGGTGACAGGTGCACTTTAATGAAACATTACTTGCATTTACTGTTTTGTACACAGAAATC
The DNA here is from genome assembly GCA_019650415.1 of Pipa parva. Lineage (NCBI taxonomy): Eukaryota > Metazoa > Chordata > Amphibia > Anura > Pipidae > Pipa > Pipa parva. Next base: position 17,993 of record WMED01002983.1, read on the forward strand.
TTTAACCTTATACGTCATTCACTATATAAATATCTAAAAAGAGATATAAAATGCCGAGAATCTACTTTATATATATATATATATATATATATATATATAAGCTTATTTCACTTCTAATTAACTTTTTTGAATGCACACCACCAGTCTCCTTAAAGTATTAGGTAAGCCATTGCTAATTGTACTCATTCAACAAAAGTGGAACGGGAAATGTATTATCAGGGGTAATAATGATTACTAAGGTCTTGCTACCCATAGCAACCAATCGCCAATGGTTTTTTTCCTTTCCAGGATTTATTGGTTTAATGCAGTTAGAATAATAAAAACTGTACACCTGATTGGTTGCTGTGGGTTACTAGACTCCGTCAAACATTAGCCCGGTTGATACATTCCCTCCTGGAAAGACTATCATGTGACTTTCAGTTCATTTCCCAAGGAGTCTGACCTCACAATGAGTCTGTTGGAAATTCGACTAATTCAGACAAGAGGGATAAACAAAGACTATAACACAATGCAGGCTATTGTCATACCAGATTGGGGCTAATTCCGCAGGGCAACTCTGAGACTCCAATTGGAACACAATATTCATTGGGAGAAAATCGTGGGTTTCTTAACTCTTGAATACACAGCGGGGAGTTCAGACTCATGTACAATGGGAAACTCATTACGTTATATGTAGAATTTTACTTAATACTCGCGGTGAATCCTTGAAACAGGATAAACATTTAAAAGAAAAAAAAATCATTAAAATAACAGAAATGGAACAAGAAATGGAAAGTAAAGCGAAGCAGCTTCCCTTTCATTTCATGAGATATTATAAAATATATAGTAGTATAGTATTCTTGTGTCAGCTGCAGAGCACTTTAAATTTAATTCTCCCAACAGATAGATTAATGGGGGATATTTACTAAAAGATCTTTACTTTTATCATTGAAATTTACCAAACTCTTTTATACTTTTTCCCCCACTGATACAAGTATTCACCCTGGTTGAGGGAGCCAAAAACCCGTTATTCCCTATGGAAGATGGGGGCAGTAAGACCTTTCTGTGTCCCTAGCAGAAACATTGATATCAAAGGCTTCCATTGAAAGTAAGGTCAGTTTTAGCAGCATTACCGCATCCATATTTATCGATATGAAAAGTAAAATGCGGTGACAAAACAAAATGTCGAAAACTATGTGAAAAGGATTAAATTATCTTAGTAAATACCCCCCAAATTGAACTCCAGACTTCAGACTCTGCTGTATTTACTGAAGGGTTAAATGATACAAAAGCGTTCTGTCCCACGCGTAATTATCCTTTCTTTAGCACATTTTGATCCTTTCACTTATTTATCTTTTTTTTTTGTTTTGTTATGAGAATGTTTACTCCATCTGGGTTTTCACTAGGAGGTTCTGATTCGATGCTTTGCAACCTAACTTTATTTACCCAAAGCAACATCGAAATTATTTTTCATTCTGAATGGGTTGAAACCTATTTTCTACTCCTGAAACTAAATAGGAGATTTCTACTCCTGAAACTGTTAAAAACCATCAATTCCTATGGGGTGTACATGTTACAGGAATGTTACAATTCCTATGGGATAGTTGGTGTAAATCAGAAAACCAGAAATGAGACTAGATAATAAAAAAAGTCTATGAAATTGCATCAAAAATGGAAAAATAATGTTTCAAATCTGAATTTTGTATAGTTTGTTGTATTTTCTACCATTGAAATGATTGGGTTATTTATCAAGCATTTTCCTGATTTTTAAAGATCGAAAATAACTTTTTGATATAACAAAATGCATAAAAAAGTTATTTCTTACATGGCAAATAGAGTATTTTTAAATAGACAATACAGACATAATACAATAAAGACTGTTCCTCCAGCAATAGGCATTTAAAAAACCTTTTGAACTTTGATAAATATCCGTAAGGTATGTCAGAAAACAATAAAATGAGATGAAATAATGCAAAGATTGTAAAACAGGCATTTTGACCCTTAAGTGAATGTGACCCAATAATAAGATTAGAAAATATAGTTCAAATGAACAGATCCTATTTGAAAAGATGTTTTGTAGACATTGTGATCTCAGAAACAAAGGTTGACCTCGTTAAACCGACTATTAGATACTTAGTATGAAGCGTCTCTCAAACTGGAGATTTATAAATATAAACCTAATTTACTCCATCAGATTTCAAATGATAGATTTAATATTACAATCTAAACAATCCAGTCTTACTTTTAAAATATACATTGTTTAAACATAAAAATATTCTTTTTTTCTATTTTTTTTGTAAAAAGGAATTTGTAGAATAGTTTTAAATTAAACACCCGCTGTTCCTAGCAAAAAAAAAAAGAAAACGGATCAGGATTTGGCGCAAGCTTTTGCCAAAGTACTTTGCAAGTAATCAACAGATTTCATGTGTCAGGATTACAATAACAAGTTTTGCTGTCCTTGGGAGACAAGTCAGTTAGTTTTGGCTGCTTCTAAAGCTAGATTTATTTTCAAAAGCAATTGATTTTTTTTTTTCTTTTCTTCTGAGCGAGACCATAGAACTGTGGAAAACTGAAACCAGTTTGTAAACCACATGTATCAAGGGTTTCTAGATTATGTTCTTAGACCTTTTTTTTTTTGTTCATGAATTAAAGTTTGAAGAAAAAAAAATACCAAATCGACCATAAATTTCAAACTGAATTTTGTTTTTATAGCTCAAAAGGTCTAATAATAATAATATTAATATTAATATAAGGCCACAAAAGAAAACAGCCAAAACATAACAGATTATTAAAAAGAAATCTAGATGAAATCCTCTCGGGTTAAGAATGACTGATAAAATGAATGCGTTTGCGTTGGAATTCAGAATGACTAATGCTTCTGTGTTCCATGTGCTTTAGGTTGCAAACTGAGAGAATATAATGGGTTAATCTTGTACAACACAATGGACCTGTGCCAGTTTCTTGGATTATTGGCAGCCTATCAAATCCTCATACCTTTAAATTTTCATAGTTTATAATATTCTTCCCCTCTGCTATTCCGGTCATAATAATCATTTGTTGTTGTCTACCCTCAAGGTCCCCTTTAGTAATCTTTAACATGCTGCAGAGATTCACATAATTGTGTTCATTCTAATCATTTCTTTTTCTTATAGATTTTTTTACATTTTAGATTTGAATACGTACATTTTCATCTGAGAGAAAAAGCTGGTCTTTTCAGTGAACCAGCAAGATTTTTTTTTTTTTATTTTATAGTTGAAATGCAGAGGCTAAGACTTGCCTTTAAGTTTGTTTTTGTAGATTAAGGCTAGGTTCACACGAGCGCATGTTGCGCATCGCATCATACGCTAGTGTGAAAAAAAAATACGCTCAGTGTATTTTTCCTTTAAACTTACCAGCGACAGTGTGAACGCTCCTGTGGCGTACACATCACTTCCTGTGTGGTTGCATTTTGGGCGCAGTGTATAATACGCCAGCCAAAATGTGACACATAGCGTTCCGGATCCAGCGTATGCACATCATACGCTAGTGTGTCCGGAACAAGGTGAGTACCATCAGCTTGCATTGAGCTGTTTTTTTTTCACACTAGTGTATTATGCGCTGCGCATAATGCCCTAGTGTGGACCTAGCCTAAAGGACCAGTAAATCCAGATTAAGAAAACTGCTATTTGGATTGACATGGCAGTTATTCTCGTGTAGGACCTGTAAATCTGCTCTCAAAAGTTGAATGACTGATTTTTTATCAGTTTGTGTTGTCTGTCTTTGTTGATTGGCTTTGGCTTTCTGGGGCACTTTGTTAATATAGTTTTCCCTAAAGTTCCATAGGAAAGAAATGGACTAGAGAGGGGTTTGCTTACTTATCAAATAATAAATGTCTGCAACCAAAAACAACCAAAAAGCATTGAAAAACAAACTTAAGAAATACAAACCAGGAATACAGCTTTAAAGATAAACTGTTTATCAGTACTATGTAGAAATAACTGCCATGCCAATCCCAACAGACACTTTTTCTGGTTACTAGCCCTTTAAGAGCACAGCTTTATCATACCTGTAACTGCTGCAAAATTGAACACAGGAAATTATATCATACACCACTGACAATCAACCAGTTCAACCACTCATATAAGATATTACATTTGATGGGGTTTTTTTGCAAGGGGGGGGGGGGGAACTCTCCTCCAATTGGTACATTTCCTGCAGTCTCCTAGAGGTGCATGGACAGGGGAAGACTGAAATGGGAAATTGCTCCCACCAGCTCCCACCATGTGTAAACACACACACAAACAATTATCCCCATTCTGTACTTTATAATGAAACGGACAGTAACTCCAATTGTCATTTACTATTCTCAGTACGCGCTTACAAAAATTCTAAATGTTGTCTAGAAATGATGACATTTAACTTTTAAATTGGGCTTTTTGGTTGTAATCGTGTGTGTACATTATTTAAAGCTCCATAGAAGTTTGTTTGCCCAGCATATTCAATGTGGCTGCTACCTGTAAAGATAAAAACAGCCAAAAAGTAAGAAAATGAATTTATTCAACTTCAAAAATATAACATTTTTACAAGTTCTGTATTCGAATAACTGCCATGCCAATCCAAATGAGATTTGTTATTTTGCTTGTGTTACTGGTCCTTTAAAAAGAATGAAAGAAAAAGTACTTAATACTCTTTTTATATTTTTTTTTCTATTCCCAATGGAACTGTTGTTTTAGGTGACAACATGTTAGATGGTTTATATTCATTTGTAACACTGTATTATTTCAGTCTATTTTGCTTCAATCTCAAATAAATGCATACTTGCAGACACGCCTGCTTAGTCCAGAGACCCATGCATCTCTTCTTTCAGAGCGAGATTTAGTAAACTCAGAAAATCCCAATTTCAGTTTTTCAAGTTTAATCCCGTGATATCGCAAGATTTTTTTTCAATCGATATTTACCGACAGAAACTTTCAATAAAGTTTTTATGTCTCAATTTTTCAATGTAAAGGTAACCCTACTACTTATGTAAAGCATGCACTACTAATGTAAAGTATACTACTAATGTAAAGTATACTGCTAATGTAAAATATATAATGCTAATGTAAAGTATAC
>WMED01002984.1:0-23060 GCA_019650415.1 Pipa parva
AGCGGAAGCTCACTCCCTGAGAGGAAATTATACTGGTAGTAAAAATAGCGCTACACAGGTTAAGTAATTTATAAAGTAGCATACAAGCAGATATCCATACTATTCATAGCAAAATAATTTCACACTCACTCTTTGAAAATGCAACTTAGTGAGGTTATATTATTACCTGTGATAGACAGTATGATTTCTAATTTTAAAAACCTATGGAAAATATTTATTGGTGAACAGATTATTTTGAGGGATAGTAAAAACAGAGCAGATACGTATCAGTTAGCATTGATTGGTTTAGCAAAAGTTTGGATAAAGAAGAAGCTAAGCTAATGTTAAAGTAAAGCTAACTCAGGATAACACAGTAGCTTTACATGTAACACAATGACAAAATTGCTATAAAATGCTGGGATAATTTGATGAGCTGCGTTAAATGACAAAATCTGATTTTACCTTTCTCAAGTTCTTTTCTGCTACATTCTTGCTCTGGGTTACTAGATTTTGGCAATATTTTACTCTATTGATTATCCACTTTTGGTTTTCTATTTGAATAAGCCAAGCTATTTTGCCTTAATGCTCATTTAAATGATGCATGTTTAAAATGGCCATGTATTCAGATATTAAGCATAGGTTGAACTTGGCAATCAGGAAAAAAAACCTACTGTTTTAACTTTAAAAAGAATCCAATTCCCATCTTTTTCTTCCAAACCTAGAAATATCTAGTGTATTAACTATTAGGATAAGTAGAGTAGAACACTGAAGCTTTTATCACAATGCTAGCTCTTTGTTATTGATATATAAAATATTGTGTTCTAAGGTTATGATTGGAACATTGAGCCCACAGCACAGAAGATGAATAGTAAAATTATACTTTCATTACATCTCCTGACACTGCTGTAGCTCAGCGCTGTTTAGCTGTTAATTCTCAAACTGTGTATTTATGCAGTCGGCTCAGGCATAAACTTGGAAAATGTACCTGAATCTAAATAGTATGGGGAAAAAGTGAAGCAAGGTTATAACAAATATGTTGAAAGTTGATGAAACTTTTATATTTTTATGCCAAGTTTATCAATTGTGTTTCAGAAAAGGTTTTATTGCTACTCGCATAAATGAAATATTCAAACCGAACCATTTGTTTTTTAGTTTTTTTCTTCTTGTTGTTGTTTTTTGGATAGTATAAATTGACATTCGCTATGCTTCTGGTTTTTTGCACCTGTTCGGTAGACATTTTATTTGCCATTTATATTCCATTCATATCAGTTGCTCACAAAGGTTCATTCATATTAGATTTTTCTTTTTATAATGTACATTTTTTTATTACAGTGTATTCGGTAATGTAAAACACTGCATTGTGCAATAATACAAATATAGACTTTTTCAATTTGATACTTAGTTGAATGTTTAAATAAAAAAGGAGATGTGCAATTGGCTTTGAAAATAAGTCAGTCTTTGTGTACTATACTAGTGACATAGGTGTCAGGTGTCATAGGTATTACTGTGTCAGATAATCCTGATCGCTAAGGTAGGAGTTTATGCAGGTAGGACAGGATAGTCTCATGTATTTAACTTGGTCTTCTGGACTCCCTTAGGCAAAGCTAGAGAGATGCCCTAGCTGAACTGTTAGGTTAAGAAAGTGGTGCAAACTGTAGGAATGCCAGGCAGAAATAGAGATCTTAGCTGCACTGGAACTCGTGACTAATTTACATTCAGAACAGTGGTTCTTTAGAAAATACAAACAACAGAGACATAGTCTGAGAAAGTTGAGGTTAGTACCAGGAGATCTACAGTACAAAACAAAGAAGGGCAGATGGAATCAAAGTACAGTTTAGTTAGACTCATTCTCAATATAAGCAACATTCAGAATCACAGAACACAACACTTACATCACAGAACCTGTATATGGAGGTACTGGGAAAGTGGACAACTGGATTTTAAAATACTTCCCCTGACAACTGACTGGCTGTTTGAGTGTCTTGGTTAAACTGTTTGTCAGACTGATGATAACAAAAGCACACCTGATTAATCAGAGGAAACCTAGAATCATTTTAATTCAATACAACCAGGTTTTTCTGATGTGTTATGATGAGTAGTTTTCCCTATAAAACGTCAACTCATTAATGGGCAAAATTTACAGAACTCATAAGGGGCAATTTGGACCTCTTTCATTTTTTTTTTATGCAAAAATGGGTGTTTATTTGAAAAATATTGATCCATATTTTATTACCCAACCCATTATTCAATATGGAGATAGTCTTGTCACTCAGCCACAAATGGAAAAGATTGTCAATATCAACATCACTTTGTAATGGAAGGTGAACCAAAAGAAAATGACTTCAACATGTGTCCTGTCAATAACCCTGTAGTTTCTTGGACACCAGCATTCCAGAGACATCCGTGAGACAGTAGAGCATAGTCTGAGGGAGAAGAATGCCCACTAGTGGAGTGGCCATACTTTGCCAAATCACAATTTGTTAAAGTTAAACAATTACAAGACTGATGATCATGGCTCTAAGTTCAACTCTGAAAGATACAACATTGTATAATAAAAACTAATAATAAATATGTCTAAAGAGAATATAACAACATACACTATAACTGTCTTGGAGTACATTAGATGGAGCACGGGAAAACAATAGTGTTCTAGGCAGTAAATTTGCTAAAAACCATGGCCATATATAAATGAATTGAAATAGACAATTTTATTATAACTCTAAATGCTTAAAATTAAACTGAACCTGAATACAGGGGAATAAATGTCTGCTTTATCTAAAATTTTCATTTCAGCACCTGTCATAAAACTAATTAAGAAAGTTTTAGAACATTTTTTACTGTATCGAAAGTGCCTTCTGCATACAACCTAGGGATCATCTAGGCATACAGTGCTTCACACTAAGTCATCAGTATTTGTTCTTCTGGGGATACTAGATTCCAGAAGAAAAAATATAAAATATTCTTAATACATTATATCCTAACAGCAAAGGTGTTAAGATAGGTTCCTTTTGTAGTTGTTATTTTTACACCTCATTATATCAATTTTATTCATTTTTCTTTTATTTGACTTATTCTTGGTGTATTCATCAGGTTTTGCACATTCTGTCTACTTTCTGTTTAATATATTACATTGTATATATATATACTGTATATATGTATTATATATATAATTTATGGTATTAGTGATTATTACATACAGTGGCATGCTAAACTAGAGGACCTTTAAAGGCAATTAGTGTTTCACTAAGCATGTTTAACTCAGTGATATTTTCCATGTAAAGTCTGAAAATGTGATTAATGCTAGTCAGGTTAATAAAAGACAAGTAGAGTATAGGTGATACATTTTATTGGCTAATGGAATAGATGGTAAATGCAAGCTTTCCAGACTACTCAGGTCCCTTCCTCAGGCCTTCATAAATTTTGCTGTGCATACAAATGTTTGTAATATATGTTATTAGGCAGCAGAAGATATACTGTGGTAAAACAACATGATTAATACAATGCAATTATGATCTTTGGCCTTTTTATCGCCTACTGAAAACTACTTAGAATATTATTTAATTGACATGTCATTTCTAAAAAGGGTATAAAATAAAAAAAACAGAGTTTGATCAATAGATTTTTTTTCTTAGGCAGTATTTTAAAATAGTTTTAGCAAATAATACAATTAGAAAATGACATAATTGAAAATTGATACACACAGAGCCCCATTTTATTTTGTTTAAAATGTATTGTATATTAGTATTTAAAGTTTGTAAATTAATTTTTATGAATAGGTAAGCTAAAGTATGCTAACGTGCAAGGGCAAGTAAACCTATGTACAATAAACCCATACTCCAAACACATGTACCACTTCACAAAAAGGACTAGTAAGGTTTAGACTCTAAAAATTCCATATTTGTTCAGCAAGGACAATTTCATAGTGTCACTATGGATAGAACAGGAGTCTCAAACACAGTGCCCTGGGGCTACATGCACCCCCAAGTCTAACAACTACACCTGAAGAGACATCCTTAGGACAGCAGAGGGCAGACTGAGATAGAAGTATGCCTACCAGTGAATTAGGATGATCCCCCGCAGAATCAGCTTCTCCCTCAGACTGCTTTCTTACCAAGTACACACACGATTCCTGTGTAAGGAAGCATTTGCACAAGGAAAAATTTGCATAAAGGAAGCATATTCAATACAGCCCATCAACTTCAATTTTTTTTGTATGTGTGGCCCATTTACCCTGCTGAGTTTGAGACCCCTGGCTTTAGACTAACATGGTGACATAATACAGGTGGATTTCTGAGTACACAATAAAGAGAAAAATGAATTCCGTGTATATATATTTAGATCATGCACATGTCCTGTGAAAAGGTTTTTTAAACAGATCATTTATACAAAACATATCAAATATATGAACATTTGAAGAACTCCTAGTAACTATTTGAATAATTAAATATTTAACTCTAATAGGCCTGAGTTATTTTGGAAGGCTAGGGCCATGCTGAGGAGTTACAGAGTTACAATCTAAATTCAATAAAATAATCCTGTTGCATCATACTCCATTCCAGAATGCCCAGTATTTAACTATAATCTTCAAGAATGCTCTATTAGTTACCTCTTACCAGCTGGTACCATTTTTAACTTTGATATCCTAGCTCTGGCCATGCTTGCTGCCCATTTTCACTTGGGAGTCAGTTTAGTAATATCTCTAGTTATAGACTATATGAACTGTTCTTCCCAGCCCAGTCTTAATCCACAACCTAATAGTGGAGTCTAGAGTTGTTTGCTCCTCTATCTGCCACTGCTTAACACAAAAGGAATCTAAACTGAATTTTCACTAAAAGTAAGTCTGATTGTGTGTAACCCTCCTATTTTGCCTTTTTTTTTCTCTAAATCATTTGTTCCAAATATATCTACTTATATATCATTGTGTAACATTTCATCTTTTATAGCCTTTCTAGAACACAAGCTTTTGGGAAGCAGAATCCTTATATACATTTGAATCACTTTGCATTGCTGTTTATTTATTTTTTAACATTTTATTTGAGCTTAGTATGCTTTGCACGTTTGACAGAATCACACAGAGCTTTCCAGAGACGTCTATTAACTAGTTTGACCATTTCGACAGTTGAAGAGAAATCTTATCTAGATGAAAGACTTGTGTGATTAGGCATCAGATTTCTTTTAGCTTTTTTGAAATTGTAGTGTATCAAAAAGTGTTAAAAACAGATCAAGTGTATATTTTACATAAATTTTCATGTGACATTTCTAATTAACGGTAATAAAAATGTACACAATTTACTTCAAATTTTATGGATTTATTTGTTTGTCTTTTCTTACAGAACCAAACTTTGTTGCTTCTTATGATATTGGAAATTTCACATACTTTTTCTTTCGCGAAAATGCAGTAGAGCATGATTGTGGCAAGACGGTCTTTTCTAGAGCATCGAGGGTATGCAAAAATGACATAGGAGGCAGATTTTTGTTGGAAGATACATGGACAACTTTCATGAAGGCGCGAATGAACTGCTCTCGTCCAGGAGAAGTTCCATTTTATTACAATGAACTGCAAAGCACATTCTTTCTTCCCGAACTGGACCTCATTTATGGCATTTTTACTACAAATGTGTATGTATTATTATATTATATTTATACTGCACAAAAGGCAACAAAATAGATAGAGCAGGCTTGATTGCACAATTTGATTGTGGAGTTACACCCAGGTTTCCATTGAAATCAAAGTTTTGTTGTGTGGAATGCACACATACACCAGATGCTGATGTAAAATATACTCTAATTAGGGCAAAATTTATTAAACCTCTCTGGGTCTTTCCAAGTTTACCGGGAGAAATCTCGCACTGTTCTCGTGAGATTTCTTGAGATTGAGTTTTTTATCTCCATTTTTAATTTTTTTTTTGATGGATAGGTAGCCATGCTTTACATTAGTAGCGTGGCTACTTTTCCATCAAAAATTTTGTAAAATCAGAATAGAAAAACTCGATCTCAAGATACGAGATTTCTCCCGGTAAACTCTGAAATCCCAGAGTGCTCTTTCTGAGTTGAATAACTTTTGCCCTAAAAGAGCAAGAGCAGCTTGTGTAAAAGACTTTAAATATATACATATATTTAGAAGTTAGCCACTGTACTTGCATGTATTACAAGCAGGGTCTGCCTTAGAAATCAAAACAGATCATAGGCATATTTATCAATTATTTATAATGTAGTTTTATCACTATTTTCTCTATAATTCCCATTTTTGCCATTCACTTGTGCTTTTGTGTTAAAATATACTAAGGGTGCAAAATAAACTACCTTTTTTTAATATGATAGATGCAGCTAAACACATACATATTTATGGATGTTATAGAATAGGAAGGTAACTCAATGCAAATAGACGAGCAGCTGAAATCTATTTTTACATGGATTTGAAGGCATTTAAATTGCACTATTTTACTATGATCTCTACTCATTTTAAAGGACCAGGATCCCCTCAGTGTCATGATGTGAGAAAGATATTGGTAGCAACTTCTTACGGGACTAATATCCCTATTTACCCACAGTCATACTTCTTGTTGCATGAAACTATCAAGTTATGTTAAGCATTTTATAGATGTCATTAGGAAAGTCTACAACTTCTTACATTGTTTTCATATAAATTCCAAAACTTATTTTATAGTGCAATTTTATTCAGTTTCCCATATTTTTTCTATACAATTGATAACATTATCAGCTAGAATAAGTAAAGTATTATTGTTATTAGTCTCCCTTTTTCAATTAAAGCTCTGAAAGCAATTTAGCCTTGAAGATGTCGGAAACTGACCCAACTGACTCAGAGCCTTTTTTTGCCAATTATTTTGAAAGCACATTTAATTACAAGAGTTCTATAGAGAAGTTGGTAATAAGTTATAAAGGAAGACATCAGTTCAGAAAAGCCCAGGCTACAACACATTCTTTATTCAGAAACAATGTGACTAGAAAATACGCAGAGAACTGGAGACATAAGTTACTTAATGTGTTTTAAAAATACCATCCAAGAAAACATTATGATCCATCTTTGTTTTTCATCACAAGCTCCTGAGCATTTTTTTATAAAATTCTTGTGCACAAAATCTCTTTTCTTCCTAACAAGTCAGGAAATGTAACTTAGTACCAAAACTGTGATTATTCTCATTTCACATCAATCTCAATTCACTTCCAAGATGTTAAGCTACAAATGTGTTTTCTGGTTGTATATACCTAAAGAGAAATTGCAAACAATTCTTGTTATGCACCATGTAAAACTGTTTGCTGGTTTGTAAACTGACACATCAAGGTCCTGTCAGGAAACAAAATCTTACTCTAAACAGACAATTCACCTGTATTTATATTCCTTCTAATCCTCTTCATTTCTTTTCATTTCACTCCATGATGGGGCATATTTACTAAGACCAATTCGACCATATCGATTGATTTTCACCCCATTTCATTGGCGCTGTTTGTTTCCCTGTACTTTTCAATTTTCCTCATTTAGAAAGAATTGACAAAAATGTTTCCCCATCCAAATAAATTATCGATGAATTTTAAACTGTTAACAGGAGGAATCTTTGCAATGCTTTTCTATGAGGGTTCTTTCCATTACAGATCGAAATTGATGTTGCCTTTTTGATGGGAAAAATATTTTGGACTTAGGTTAAACAACAGGACCAACTCCATAAGGAATAAAGGATTTACACCAGCCTCCTACACATGCAGTAGTGCATTGCTACTTTTTCTTAAATCCAATGTACCTTTATGTAGTCATTAAGTAATGCAGAAATACAATAGATAACTATCAACTCTGACTATAAATAAATGTTTTAAATGGCCATAATATTAAAGCACAGTACAGTATAGTTATATTATATACTAATAAATATGCCTCAATGCTTAGATTAAAAAATCTGAATACAAATAAAAATGTAGGAAAAACTGATTTCCATTAGGGCATTAGGGAGTTGGGCATTTTATGGTTGACAGAAGGCCATCTCCTTTCACCTAGATCATCACTTGGTAATATTATCAACTCCTCTTTTCTTATATGAGCATTTTCCCAGTGCTCTAAATCATTTTGCACAAAATACCTTTAAAAAGGTTTTTCACCTTCACTTATTCATTTTAGTGTGTTATAGACACCGCTATAGTAGTATTATGAGACAAATTTCATTTTGATGTTTATTTTAGTGGATGTTAAATTATTTGACTTTGCTTTAATATTTCTTTTTTGGATAGTTTTACTTCACCTTCTTTGGTTGCCAAGGGTCACTGCCCCATTAAGCAGAAAAATAGTTAATCTGGGGATTTTTTAAATAATTACTTGTTTTTCATTATTTATTCTTATGTTTGGGCCCTGTGCCATCACATTGCCAGTGTATACCTAACTTAGCAGCTGGTTGCTAATTTAATGAACCTTAACATCAGGAACAATTATTTTAGGACCAAAATTTCAATAATTCAAAATTTATGAGGAAGTGAGTTATAGACTAGACCACTGGACATCATACACCTTGATCTTTCCAAAGCATTTGATACTGTGCCACAGAAAATTCCAGTACATAAAATGAGGATGCTTGGACTGGGGGAAAATGTGTGTAAGTGGGTTAGTAACTGGCTCAGTGTTAGGAAACAGAGGGTGGTTATAAATGGTACATACTCACACTGGGTTGCTGTTAATAGTGGGGTACCCCAGGGGTCAGTTTTGGGCCCTCTTATCTTCAATATATTTATAAATGACCTTGTTTTGGAACTGCATAGTAAAATTTCTATTTATGCAGTGTAAACTGTGTAAAGTAGTTAATAAAAAGGTGGATAGTATTTTATTACAGGTGGATCTAGATACGTTGCAGGTTGGGCAGAAAAGTGACAAATGAGGTTTAACACTGATAAATTTAAAGTTATGCTTATGAGATGGGAAAATGCATGTAAAGATTATTTTCTAAATGGGAAAACACTGGGCCAAACAGATATAGAAAGGGGTTAGGGAAATTTCATTGACAATAAACTTAACTGTAGCAACCAGTCCTAAGCAGCAGCAGCTGCCAAAGCAAATGGGATCATGGGGTACATCAAAAGGGGTATAGATGCACATGATGAGAACATAATTATACCACTTTACAAATTATTTGCCTGACCACACATGGAATGTTGGGTGCAGTTTTGGGCACTGGTGTACAAGAAAGATGTAGTTGAGCTTGAGCAGGTTCAAAGGGGGCTACTAAAGTAATAAAAGAAAAGAGCAAACTAAAGTACAAAGAAAGATTATCCAAACTGGACTTTAGAAAAAAGAAGATTAAGGGGTGACCTAAAGTATAACAAGTATACCTCTGCAAATAGAGGAAAGAAAGTTTCTACACTAGCATAGAAGGAGTTCTTCACTGTAAGAACAGTGAGGCTATGGAACTCTTTGCCTGAAGAAGCTGTCATGGTTGAAGCTGTCATGGTTGATTCCATTAAAGAGCTCAAAAGGGGTTTGGATGCTATCCTTCAGTGTAAGAACATTACAAGTTATGGGTACTAGATAACTGAAGGTGGGATCTTGATCCAGGGAATTATTCTGATTGCCATATTCGAGATGGAATTTTTTTCCCTAATATAAAGATAATTAGCTCTTGCCTCATGAGTTTTTTGCCTTCCTCAGGATAAACATTTCAGGAAAATAGGCTGAACTGTGTGAAACCGTGTCTTTTTCTGCCTTATAAACTATGTTACTATGTTATTTTCAGAGGATTATTACTGTAACAAGCTGCAGTTTATAACACTGTTACAATCATTTTTATAACATGCAATCCCATTATTAGCTGCTATTAATTTCACATCTTCTGGGGATTATCCATTTTTCAAACTGCCATCCAAAATCTTTTGGACAAAAGCTTCACCATTTTTTAACTAATAATAGTTTTAATAGACAGACAAACAGGCCCAGGATTGTAACACAAATTAGTTTTCTTCAAACAAAAAAAAAGAAAATAATTCTTTTTAAAATATGTTTTGAGATGCGATAAAATTCAAAATAAAGTCTGCATAGTTGTGTAGTAAGCAGTCATTGAAAATTGCCTCAATTAATGCTCTTTGTCTTGTTTTGCTGATTTTACATCTAAACATTAGATAATTGCTTTTCTTCATATGTAAACACCAATAAATGAAATGAAACAACTTTATAAAGTTAATTAAGCAGAGTAAGATTTTTAAGCTTAAAATAGATACTGCTTATTTACAAATTGTATGTTTTTATCATTCATTTATTTGGTTTAAGTTTTAAAACATAAACAGTGCCTCTATGAGAGAATAACTGTTGATTCTTTTTTATCTCCTTGTTTCTTTTGTGTTCTTTGGTACTGAAGAAATAGCATTGCAGCTTCTGCAGTGTGTGTGTTCAACCTAAGTGCCATTGTTCAGACTTTCAATGGACCATTCAAATATCAGGAAAACTCTCGTTCAGCTTGGCTGCCTTATCCAAATCCTAATCCTAATTTCCAGGTAAATGATTTATCCATTGATCTTCTTCAACTCTTTGCAAGATTAATAAACGTTGATACTGTGTATTGTGTTATACTATGGGTATGTTTCTTAAACTGTCCCAATGCAACTGTTGTATGACTTGTGAACACTATTATTTTATAGTATGTACTGCGACTACTGTATACTGTATCATCAAGTGGTCATAAGTAATGCAATCAACAACATTTACAATTGTGTTACCAATTGGTTACAAGTCACAAATAGATGCCAGAAATACAGAAACATGTTAAAAACTGCCCTTGAGAGGAAAAAGCTTAAAGTGGAAAGGACATAGTTGCCTTGCTCTTTGCCAAAGTATGTTACCAGCAGGTGGGTTACAGGGGGTAGTGCTATAAGCAGCCCCATCAGCTAGGCAAACCAAGGAGACCGATCCAGATGGCTAAATGTAGGTTTGTGAGTAATGACAACTGAATATTTTGGCTTACTGGTTACTAGTCATTGTAAGTGGACATTTTGAATTGTAACTAGAGTCTGTATAAACATACTGGCAGGGGACATTTTGCAGATTGTGGGGGCACCATGATTTCTGATGTAACTCTGGTCACCAGATACATTAATTAAGAGGTGTGGTTATTACAAAAATATGTCTTAGTACCATCTGCAATATATTTAGTCATTTAGGGGAATTTATCAACAGGGACAGTCTTTTCAGAATTCCAGTAACCCATAGCAAAGCAAAGGCTAGTTCTTGCAATTGGTTGACAAAGCTGTCCCTCAGCATCCCAAAAATAAATTAGTCAAAGGCTGAATTTTTTTATTTTTCATTATTAACCTTGCTGTTCAGCCTGTGTACTCTTATTTTCTCTTTAAGGCTGTATATGAATCATTTGATTAATTTCAGTCATTTCAATCATTTGTGTGTTTCTAGGTTAATTGACCCTAGCAAATACTTAAACGTTAAATAGAAACCATTTTTATACAAAAAGGTCAAATTGAAAAGATGAATAATTTAAATATTGCATGACCTAAAAAATGTTGGCAAACTGAAAATTATCTTAAAAAGCTACATCTACTGTACACATACTAGAACGTTGAACAATCCCTTAATAATCTATATCACTACAATCCTTTTTAAAAATGATAGATTTCAATTTAGTGGCTTGGCTTCCTCTTTGCCTAAATTTCTTATTCTAAATAATCAATAAGTAAGAGATCTAAATGCTAGAAAAAGGGAAATCTTCTGCAAAATTTCACATTTTGAAGGCTATATATATTTTAATCATAAAACATTATAGGAAAAAATAGAAAAAATATACTTCATTCAAGTACTCTAACAGAGCTACAGATGCCACCATAGTGATTTAAAATGAACAGATTCATTATTTAAAAAATAAGGACCGAAGACTAAAGGCTTTTATAAATATTTTGGTTTTCAGGAGCGTGTGGCCTCATAAAGTATTTGCTTGATGTTTGGTATAATTCCTCTTAAAATTAAAAGCCAACATTGTTCTATAAAATATTTTTCCACCATATTTAACCCATAAAGCTCTGTGTGAGTTTATATTCTGCCAGAAGGGAACCTAGACTTTCAATAGTCAAGAATCTTATTTTTATCTCAGCCATAGCCACATACTGAACTGATTGAATATTGGTGTAAAAATAAATTTAGAAAATGCCATCTTGAACCTCCCACTTCTATATTATTTTGTTTACATCAAAAACAGAGGGTGCCTTCTAAACGCAACGAAAAAAACATCATCTATGAAGACAAAATCTGAGCATGGAAAAATGTGCAAAATGTAATCTCTTTAAAACTAACTGTGCTCAAAACTGCAAATTTCCTTCAGACTTTGTGTTTTATAAGTAATAGGGCTCAAAATAGAATCATTACATTTTCTGGCCTTACTAACCCATATGCAGTAAAGGTCTTACCCCTTTCAGATGTCTTAGATGTAGACAACTAAATCTAATACTCTCAGCATTATTGTATGACCTAGAAAAGGTAGATAAATCTGGAACTATTGCTCCTCCCTTTGATATTTACCAAGATTATTTTGCACCTTTTTGATTAATTTTGCCCTGTTTCACTGTTAACTGATTTATAAAGGACCGATAGAGATTTTCCTCATCAAAAGAAATCATTATTGATAAAATTCAGTTGAAAGTGGCACACTTTGCAGTGTTTTTCTATAAGGGTCACCTTCCATTACAGATCAATATTGATAAACTTTTTTCAACTGTGACTAAGAGACAGGATGAACTCCATAGGAAATAATGGGTTTATACCAGCTTGTGACAGGTGAATACTTTTGAATCATAAAATTACCTTTGAACAGTTTTGTAAGTAAGTAAAGACAGTGATATTGATAAAAACATGCAGTTTCTCCTACATTAACTGGTTGAAAATATTTGTCAACCTTAATAAATATCCCCCGCTCTTTATTGTAAGAGATCTTAAAAACTAAGTTAACTAAAAACACCAGCAAACCCTCACCAAATGCTTTTGATTCTTGGTCTAACCAACTACTTCTCCTAGCTTCTGCTGAAGTCCTACTGAACAGTTTCAGGTACAAATACAAAATTATAGATTATTTTTTGTTGATAGTAACCCTTTCACAATATAAGCATACAGAACATAGCAGTGAAACATTTTACTGGCCTTAAGGAACATATAAGTGAATTTGGGTATTTATGGTTCATAATTTTTGTGTAACCTGCTTTAATAATATGTATCACTTTCCTAAAAGAATAAATATTGTTAAGAGCATTCTGTGTCATCCATAAAAATCTACAGCAACTATGAGATACTTCTCATTAAACTTCTCTCTGTGGCATAATTGTGAAATTTTAGGGAAAATTCAGTCCAGTCCACAGGCTTTGATATTTTCAAAATTCTCAAAACACTTAACAGCTTCATCTCATTTTTCCACATTAAGACAGTGATTCTTAGCATTTCCCATAGAAGGAAGATACAGCAAAATCAATATTAATGAAAGTGTTTTCCTGAAGAAGTATATGTGTGTATTCTGCCTTCAGAGAGTAAGTAAAACAAGCACATAATTTATAATGAATACAATACTTTTTTCCCATTTCTATGATGCAGTGTGGCACTGTGGATCAAGGTGTCTATGTGAATCTCACTGAAAGAAACCTTCAAGATGCTCAAAAATTTATCCTGATGCATGAAGTGGTCCAACCAGTTAGTCCAATCCCATATTTCATGGAAGACAACAGTCGCTTTACTCATGTGGTGGTTGATGTTGTGCAAGGGAAGGAAATGCTTTTTCACATAATATATCTGGCAACAGGTACTATTTACAGATATATACCTAAGTGTGAAAAGGTTTAACTCTTTTACACTGCTAGAAATTAATAACATAAACTATGTTTAATACTGTGTTTAAATGTATTGTGTGTAGAGTTACTTCAACTTTGATTCTATAAAATTATGTTCAAAATAGAAAAGATTTACACATTCAATTACTAAGCCAGGAGCAATATAGTTCTACAAAGACAATGTAGTATCTAGACAAATTGTAAATGGAATAAATTAATGAAAAGGTGCAGTTGGTGTTTGTATAGTTTAATATACAATGATACTTTTCATACATGTGACAACTTACTAAGTTCTAGAACATTCCATTCAATTGATTTTACTTACAGTACTAATAGCTGAGACAGTATTACTGAAAATCACTGAAACTAAGTGGTTTTCTTTATAGTTACCTCAGGCATTTTTACTTTTAGTATACAATCTTGTTTATTGTGTTTCTGAATACCTCATTCATGTCATATTAGGATTTGCTTGCATACATCTCCAGTCAATGGTAAACAGATTGAAAAGTTACCTGTCAACTGTCAATGTACATGTTATATGCAATATTTATAGTTATTGTATTTAACATTCTACTCAACAATAGGTTTATAGTTAAAGGAATACAAAAGATACATACTTTGAGTGTATTCCTACAGTATACTAGTAATGTGAAGTACTCACTCAAGAACATTGATTCACAATTCTTTTCTCCTCAAAGAAGACTTAAAACATCTCAACATCAACAGGTTTAGTTGTTTACTTAGATCTACTACCCTGTAACAACCAATTAGGGGTTGGCTTTCATTATTCCAGATCTTTTGTACCAGTGAATTCTATCTGTTGATTGATTGTTATGGGTTGCTAGACCAGAGTAAATGATTGGATGAATGCCCCTAATAGTTTTGCTAATGTATGTATAATTTTATTTATAAAGCACCACAAACATATGCAGCGATGTACAGTTCAGTAATAAAAATATAATACAGACAAGGGAAAAGTGCATTAAACAATACAATACAGGATCACAAGGATACATCACTTTAAGTGCTATGTTGAGGTTGACACAAGAAGTTGGAGGTCTCTGCCCCGTGGAGCTTACAGTCTAATAAATTAGCATGTTTGGAATCTCGTCTTTTATACTTTTTATTAGCCAGGTAAATTTAAAACATAGTACACTTATTACATTTACAATGACACAAATTCTTTTTATTTCATATCACTGTTTTATTTATCAGTTATTTAAAAAAAAAATCATCCATTTTAAACAATAAGTGAAATTCTAGCAAGTTCATTGGGTCTCTGCTTGAAAAATCAGTACTTAATTCATAACCTTTGAATTAGCCACTTTAGGCTGTAATTTATAGTGTATAATATAAATAGAAAAATTATCCATTACCTTGACAAAGTGCTTTAGCTTGTTCTGTTTTTGCAGAGGAAGCTTACGGTATATCACTCAAATATAACTAGACTGATATATGCACCAAATAATATTCTCCTCTATAACTGCAGAAAAAGATACTATAATCCTCTCATACTAATTTACACAACTGTCCATTCTTTTGTGTTTTGAATATTTTTCATGAATGTTGTTGTAGTTTGGGGATAATTAGATTTTGCAAATTGTTTTCCACAAGGATGTACATATAGAAATGGTTTTCTATAGCTTGTTATTGAAGATATGAAGATATACACATACAGTATATCTATTTTCTATATCCATAAATATTTCTTTATGATTTATGTTCTTTTTACCATCAGAGATTCCTTTTTTTCTATGTCTTGGTAATGTAATTACCAATCTGATCATTTAAACCTACTCTGGGCTTTTAATGATAACCCTCCATTCCAGCCAGCCCTCAAAGCTATAGGCAAGGTGTCTTGGCTTAGAATTTCAAAGTAAACATGTGCCTATTTATTTTTATAAGCAGTTAACTTTAACTAGATTGTGTTCTACATAGCTCCCATATATTTGTATAACTTTATCCATATTGTAAACTTACTGGGGCTTATTTTGGAAAATAATAGGGTGTAAAGCAGTTGTTTAAGTAATACTATGACATCATCACTGAAACACGTTTTCCATCTTTCATAGTTGATTAGTTTGGATGTATTAATAGATGATAGGTTGCTATCATCTGCATGGTCAAAATGACACCATTGATGATATTATTTTATACATATAGTAAATTTAATAGCTTTATATTTTTTAGAACTCCCATAAACATATAAGCGAAAATGGCAAAATGTCTTGCCTATTATACATTATAAAACACCTCTACAAAATGTCTATACGGTATTACAAGTCAATTTGGAATGCAATAAATAAATTTGATCTGTACACCCTTGATCTATTTTTTTTTCCCTCTGGAATTTTTCAGATATCCATATAATGTAAAACAATAATTGAGGTGTTTTCCAAGATTTTTTTAAATATAATAGCAATATTAAAATTTAGGGAAATTGATCCTTACACTGTGAAACATTTTATATTTATAATATATAGATATTGTAAAAAAAAAAAAACTTAGGGAAATGTAGTTCCAGTATGTTATTTATCCTGAGATGAATAAACTCTAGTGTTTTATATATACTGTCTGAGCTTGATCATTCAGGATTTATTTGTGTAGCCCATAAAGTTTCAGGTTGAATTCATAAGATAAGAAAATAAAATAAGCGATAAAGTCTAGCATGAAAACCCAACAGACTGGAAGGAACCCAACCAGAAATTAATTTGAATAATTTAGATTTTTTTTTTCTGTAATATATGTACTTGTTTTGGAATATTTAATCTAAATGTAATTGTATTATGATGGATAAAAGATGCTTTTATTCAGAATGTCTTTGATAGTTTCTGAAAAAATCTAAGGCAATTGTACCCAGCCAATAGAAATGTTTCAGCTTGATAGTATTACAAATATCAGTGTATAACACTTTATGCTAACAAGTCAGTGTATTTTTAAATTAGTTATTCTCCACCACCCTTCTTAAAAGGGTGATTTAACAGAATGAAAAAGATTATAAAATGTTATCTTGTTTGTTCAATGAAGCAAATTATTAGTTTTGCAGTTAGTCCTTAAACATGTATTGCACATTTAGCTCACAGAGTTGACCATCATCTTGTCTTTGACTTGTACATAAACTATTTGTTGTGTTAGGAACCAGTAAGCGTGGCATTTCTTCATTTTAAATTATGACACATATAATATAGAGATTCTATTTCTGGCAAATAGGTGATTAGCAAAATGAATGACATTTGCTGATATTAACACTATTTATGTTTGCCATGCTACTGTAAATAGTCATTTGTAATATGTAATCTAAAGCATACCATTGTGTATACTGTATTGCTATTTGCCAAGGAAAAAGACAATATCCTTTAAAGAGTTTGATATTACATTTATCTTACTTTTTAATTTAAAAAAAATGCACATTTTTTACATTTATTCCTGATAAACTATGGCATGTATATATAAAATGTTTGTGAAAATGTCAGATCTAAATAGAACAATAATCTGAAGCTAATATAATATGAATAGCCGGGCATTTTCAGTATACGGAAATGAAATCTGCAAAACATATACGTTTACGCAAGATTTATCAGGTCGAAGTGATTTCTATAAAGTATGGTTATGTTATTTTTACTTTGGGAAGAATAATGAATGAATTTTCTCATCAATAAATATCATTAACATATAGATTTCCATTAAAATTAGTAAGCTGTTATGGCACAAACTGCCTTTTATTTTCAGTTATAAATACCTTTAGATAATGATTTAATTGCAAGAAATGTCAAATGTCAGATGACAAATCTGCTTTCACATTTACTTGCTTTGTAGTCATCTATTATTCAGAAGCTTTCTGAAAAATCATTTCTCTTTTATGATGGTGGTATTTATATTCATTCTAAGGCCAGTATTTAACAGAAATGACATAGTACTTGAGTTTTACACAGCAGGTGATTCATTTACTGAGCTAAGCTGATTCCTATTGGACCTTTTGTATTTTTTTTTCATTGACACAAAACCAGTGTGACTTTTTAGCTAGCCTGAATCAGCAACCTAATACACAGGTATTGTTCACATACATGGAGCCATTGGGCTAGTGCAGTCCTGGTATTATTTTAATGTTACCTATATTTCTCCACTTTACATCATTCTGAAACGAATGATACTCTTTGCCTACTACATTTTAAGAGTTGATTCTGCTTTACATCCCATGAATCATCCTCCTGCCTCTCGCATCTCCCTTGCACCCCTATTCTTCTTTATATAATTTCATTACGGCTCAATAATCACATTCAGAAAGTGCAAATGTATTTTTGAATGAGTTAAAAATATACCAAGGATGTTTTTACAGCTTATATGCAATAAACAATATTGAAGGTATCCATTAAATCTAAGAAATTAATTTTCAGGGTGCCGAGGTGGGGGGTCTTGTGTTTTTTTTTTCTACATTTATTATAGAGTAGCATATAGATATTTGGCTGCCAGGGGTTAACAGTTTTGCTGTAAAAATGGCCTGCCTTTCCTTTTTCTTTGGCAGTGATTTTCAAATAAAAGAACAGGTGTATCAAAAAAAAAAACAAACAAGCAGAGGAAAGATCATTTAATCCAGTGTAGACCAGGGGTTAATTCCTCACTAACACTCTTTGATGGCTAAAATGCTCACCGCTAGGGATAATTTTAACTAACCCTGAACCTCTCAGGGCACTAATTATGCAAACTACCCATAACCCCTCTTTAACCAGGGCACTATGCCACTTGGAGCTTCCCGCAGGGTTCCCTCTCAGGGTTTACTTGACACAGTACTAAATGTCTTCAGACTTCCAAGTGCATAAGAAGAGCTTCCTAGTCTCTTTCACAAGCTCATATAGACTTTTTCAGAACCTTTGCCTTGTCTGTCCCCTACATATCCACACTCACTTACCTGGTATAGCTTTTTTTTTTTAAAACAAGATTTTTATTAACTTTTTAAATGTAAATTAAACAAATCACTGTACTTTAGTAAGCATTACCATTGAACATGGACAGAAAAACAAAGGAAAACAACATAAAGAAAAAAAGAAAAAACACAAAAAACAAATCCAATGATTTACATCCAATATATTAATTTTTCAAAATAATATTATTTTGTTTTTGGTGAGGAGAGCGAATACTTCCGGGTCTACCCAAGTTAAGTTTTATTCTATCTAAATTATTATTTCAGTTACTTTTATCTAGTTTTGATTTCGCACTATAGGCCAATCTTCCCATTTTTCTTTAACTTTGTCCCGATCTCCCATTACCCAAGCATTTAAGATCTCGTACTTCTTCACCCGATTGGTCTCTTCCAGTACTTGATTTAATGTAGGGATATCTGTTGATTTCCAGCGTCTGGCTATATTCAGCTTTGTTATTTGTAATATATGAAGGCATACTTTCTTTTGGTTTTTGGCTATTTCTTTCGGTAGGATATTGAGAAGCACTCCCTGCAATGAAGGTCTAATTTCCAATTTGGTCAGTTGAGAAAGTAGCTAGAATATCTGTACCCAAAGGGGTTTTATTAATGGACACGACCAAAATGTATGACTGTAATCCGTTTGCGCTCTCTGACACCTCCAACAAGTTGCTATTGATAGCTTATATATTTNAATCTTGTTAATATTAGCAACCATCTCCTTTAAGATCGGCTCTGTTAATTGTATATTTCCATTTTCTTCCCAATACTGTATCAGTTTTGGAGTAAAATAGGTGTTGTCCAACTCGAGATCCTTATAAGCACTGGAGATCCCTCTTCTTTGATATGTGTAAGGGAAACATCTGGCTTCAAATCTGGTTTTAGCTCTGAAGAGGTTACTTGCTGAACTGGATCTTAAAGTTTTATTTATCCATGAAGTAACTCTGATGTAATTGTATATTTCTTGGTTTGGAATCTCATACTGACTCTGAAGCTGGTTAAAAGACTTAGTTTTGTTCCCTTGAAGCACATCTTTAATTAATCTTATTCCTTTCTCTCTCCATATAGTTAAGTTTAAATTTGTTGGGAAAGTAATTTTAAGTGATCACCCCCTCTCTCTCTGATCTTAATTTTTTCCAGGGCAAAAAAAGTTAAAGTCCACATTTCCCTGACAAGTTAAAAAGTGATCTCTCAAGTTATACCGACTACGTTCACCACTCCCTTTAATGGTGTTGATATGCTTCGAAATTCTTATTTTCAATTTCCTGCTGGTTCTTCCGATGTATTGTTTGCCACACAGGCACTCAATACAGTAAATTACATTCTTGGTGTTACAATTAAGATGTTCCTTAATCTCAAAGTTTTCCATTGTGACAAAGGATCGAAAATTGGTAGTTTTGCTGGTCAAACTATATTTACATGCGGTGCAATTTTTGCACCCTTAAAAACCTTTCAGGATGTGTCTTTCCAGCCAGTTAGCATTTCTGGTGTCTTTCGACTCCAAGTGGCTGGACACCAAAATCTGTTTAAGGTTGGGGGCTTTTTTAAAGATGCAGGGAACTGAATCTGAGAGATAAGTATTCAGAACAGGGTCTTGTTGCACTAGGTGCCTATTTTTATTCAAAATTCTTTGAATCCTAAACTCATCCTTACTATATTTGGTGATAAAATTTAGGCCGTTATTCCATTCTTTTCTACTGTTCGTGGTCCCTCCTTCATTAATATTAGTGTTTAAAACTTCCTTTGCTTTTACTAGTTCACTTTCATTATAACCACTTTCCCGGAAGCTATTTAACAATTCTTCCACCTGTCTGTCTCTTGCATTAAATTCAGAGCAATTTCTTTGTACCCTCTCAACTTGACTTTTTGGAATGTTCTTAAGCCAAGTGCTCTTATGACAACTGTTCCTCGGAACGTAGTTGTTGCAATCCACTGCCTTTTTATAATTTTTGGTCTCAATGGAACCCTCTTTAATATACAGTTCTAGATCTAAGAATGAAATGTTACTTTCACTACATTCTAGTTTCAATTGTACATTGAAATTGTCACTGTTATTCAGCTCCATTATATAGGTTTTGAAACTCTCTATATCCCCATTCCAGACAATCAACACGTCATCAATGTATCTTTTCCATACCACTATATTAGGATGTTTGTTAGGGTACACTCTCTCTTCCTCCCATATTTGCATGAAAAGATTAGCGTAACTAGGGGCAAATTTTGTACCCATGGCCGTACCGCAATTTTGCAGGTAAAATCTACCATTAAAGAAAAAGAAGTTGTGTTTTAGAATGAATTCAATGCCTTTTATAATGAAATCTATTTGTCTTTTATGTAAGGTAGTGTCACGATTAAGAATAATGTCTATGGCCTTAAGGCCATCCTGATGGCCAATGCACGTATACAAAGAATTCACATCAACTGTCCCTAATATATACGATTCTTGCCAGGTGAAACCTTTGACTAGATTAAGTACATCCCTTGAATCTTTTAAATAAGAATCCATCAATGGAACATAGGATTGTAAAAAATTATCTATGTATTTAGAGAGGTTACTCGTGAGAGACCCTATACCGGAGATAATGGGTCTCCCTGGAGGTCTTGTTAAATTCTTTTGAATTTTTGGCAGATAGTAGAAGGTTGCTAATCTTGGGGTCTTTATCTTTAGAAAATCAAATTCATCTGCTGTGAGGATCCCTACATCTTTGCCATAATCTATAAGATGAGAATATTCTTCTACAAATTTTGTGGTAGGATCTTGATCTAGTTTTACATATGTGACAGGATCCTCCAACAGTCTGTTCGCTTCCTCAATATAATCGTGTGTATTAAGAATAACGATCCCCCTACCTTTATCTGCCGGTTTAATTATAATGTCCTTATTTTCACTTAGTTTTTTCATGGCAGCCCTTTCTCTCATCTCTTTAGTAACTGTATGTCTTAATAATATTGTTATTAATAATAATAAATAGATCTAGTTATCTGGTTATAATAATATAATTATCTGGTTATCAAAAAGTTCTTTAGTTTTGGCATTTTCTATTTGTTATGTGCAGTTTTGTGTTCTCCTTCCTCCTTCTCTCTTCCTTCAGAAGCAACTGAAGTCCTTTGTTTTTTCCTGGGGGATTATTCTCTATCTCGATGCTTGTTAAGTGTGGTCTTTTGTTCCCCTTCCCCTCTCTCTCTTCATTCAGAAGCAACTGAAGTCCTTTGTTTTTTCCTGGGGGATTATTCTCTATCTCGATGCTTGTTAGGTGTGTGGTCTTTTGTTCCCCTTCCCCTCTCTCTCTTCATTCAGAAGGAGCTGAGATTGTGGAGAGAGAAGAAAAAAAGGGAGTGGGGAATCAAAGGGACAGGGGTGGGTGTCTCTTTCCCTTCCTTTCTTTTAGTGGGAATTGTTCATGTTCTCTTTAGTGGGATTGTTCTTTGTATTTTTGTACTGGAGTTTTTCCCATGGAGGAAAGAGTGGATTGTGGTGTCCTTTGTTTTGTCTTTGTGGGTGTGTTCAATTCTTTCCATTTTGTGTGTCTCCATTTGGGATTTCTTCTGATCTTATCATCTTTGGCTTTCTTGGGTGTCCAGGTCTAGGAATTTTGTTGCTTCTGCTAAATCAAGTATGTCTTTGGCTGCATATTGCAAGTCTTTGAGGTGGAAGAGCATTTTAAAGGGGAAGCCCCATCTGTAGGGGATGTTCATTTTGATTAGGGTTGTTGACAGGAGTTTTAGGTCTCTGCATTTTTGGAGTAGGGAGGGATAAGTCTGCAAACACTATAGCACTACTCTTTTTGGCTTTGTTGTTGGATTGATTGGAATTTATTGATTTGTTCCAGACTGTGATATTTTGATGTCAGGATGTTAAACTGATAACATTTAGCCATGATGTACCAGTTTCTATATAAAATTGTCATTTAAAGTTCCATATTATTGCCTGATGAAGAGGCCTTAGGAGCCTTGAAAGCTTGCATTTGCCATCTATTCCATTAGCCAATAAAAGGTATCGCCTATACTCCCTTGTCTTTGCTTAAATCTATGGCTAACATGGTGCATAACTCTACTACCTATAGCTTTAATTTAACACACAGGTGCTGTATTGATGGCATGCCTGGGAATGGAATTTTTGGTTTTCTGTAGTGTTTGCTACTTGGTGAAGGGATCAGCTGAGGTCAGTGTGTTGTTTATGCTTTTCTCTTTCCTTCCTCCCTCTCTGTTTCTTTACTTAGCATTTCTGCTTATTACTAGGTGCAGTCACATTTGGTAGTGCCTTTATGTGGGTGCCTGATTGTTCTGGCCTGTCATTGGACCCTTTATTGGTTAATTAGTGTGTGGTGGGTACATTCAGCAAGTCTATTATCTGCTAATTTAATAG
>WMED01002985.1:0-14616 GCA_019650415.1 Pipa parva
TAGGGACAGGGAGACATAGAAAGGGATGTATTATTCACTTGTATACAGTTAGTGGGATATGGTGGAGATGAAATCACTGCACTTCACATCACTCTGCATGATTTCACATCCTACTTCCATTCGACTGACTTCACCACACTACTGATGCAACTACCTCCATAATAGTCCACCTGTTTGTCAAATCTATCCGCAGTTTCATCAATAAGAAGTGAATTTGTGACTCTTTTGCCGATGCGACCCAAATTTTAGAAAAGTTAAATCAACAGGTGAATTCATCTTTTTAGTCAGTACAGCCCTACATCTACTTCTATGGGAACTTTGACTAAAATTCAGTGTAGTTTTATTAACACTGCACACAGATTAGTATTTCCCGTGGGCCCTAAAACAATGGGTTAGCTGTAGGGTGGGGTGAAAGAAATGTACAGTGCAACTGAAATGTATAAGCCAAATCCTGACCCCCCTCCCCTGTAAAAAATCTGCACTATTCTAGGTGTGGAGGAAAGTGTTTGCACAGATGGTAGGTAGGTTCCTAATCAACAAAACATACACACCAACAAGGGCAGGCTGAAGGAGTTCATTAAGAGAGTCACAGACTGGCTGGCATTTAACTATGACTTTAGTTCCCCTTAAAGCATATAGAGTAACAATCCAAAAACTACTTATGGCACTAAATGGATTCTATGTGGAAAACCAGGTTTTCCAAAAATACTTCTGGTATAGAGGGGTATCTCTGTCAGGGACTACACTGCACTAATTACATAGGAGGTAAGTTGCATGTGCAATGGTGAATATGCAGTTGCTGTTAAATGAGGAAGCCCAGCATATGATTGTGAACATGACCAGTATAGTTAATGAACAGGGGTTCAGCAAGAGTATGCACCTGCACAAGTTTATACAAAAACCCTAGTCTCACAGCAAAAGTTCAACTTGATACTGTATCTTTAAAAGTCACAAGTTAAAAAAATGGCATCAAGATTTACAATTGGAGCAATTTAAGTTAATGACCTTTCCCATTAAAAGCAATGCTTTAAAAATGCATGGTTTAACCTGTAACAAGAAGAAAAAAATACCAATACAATAATCTGATCTTGGATCCAACCATACAATGCACCATGGACCATATTATCAAAGGTCACTTTTTTTTTTAAAGCAGAATTTTGAACTATTATTTAAACATTACCCGTGCTTTCCTTTCAGCTTCCAAACGTTGCATGAGCAACATGCTATCCACATCGTCATCTTCATCGTCGTCGTCATCGTCATCGTCATCCTTCTGTTTAGACTCCTGGAGTCGTTTTTGGAATTGCCATTCAAGCATTAACTTGCGGAGTCTGTCATTTTCTTCAGTAGTTCGCTCTGCCTTGTTCTGCAGGTCATTAATTTCTTTGCTCAGCATGTCAACAATATGCATCTGTTGCTGTTTTTCTAGCTTCTCCTTGGCATCTCTTTTCCATGGATCAGGAGACAGGCTGTCACTGGAAGAAAGTTCTTCTTTACTGATTGTAATGTACTGAAGATCCCGTCTTTCAATGGTACGTGGCTGCTGTTGAGGCTGAAGTTCCCTAATAACTGTTTCATGCTGTCGAGGAATAGTGGCGGGTTTGTCTATTCTTGTCTGTGCTATGTTTGGAGGAGAAATTATTGGTGGAGACTGTGGAAGAACCGGTTGTGGTGGAACAGTTGGTTGAGGACGAATCTGACCTAGTTTTCTTTCTTGCTCCCGCCTCTTGCGCTCTCTTTCTTCCTCTAAGCGTGCCTTCTCCTTTTCATACCACCGCTGATGTTCTTCCCGTTTCTTTCGTTCTATTGCAGCAGCTTGGGAATTTGTTGGCAATCCAAGTTGACTTTCAGATGGTGGTGGGGGCAGGGGTAGGTCAACAGGCACTCCCTCAAATTCTGCTCCATAATGTACAGGGGGAGGAGGAGGAGGAGGTGGTGGTAGGTCTGTTCTAATAGGCTGTGAAAAATGAACATTTGCCCCTTGAGAAGAAACTGGGGTTTTCCAGCGACCAGGTCCTGTTTTGTTCAAATAAGAACTTGCAGTGTTAGTTTTAGAATTGTTAAGGTGCTCTTGACTAGAAGAACCTGATTCCATAGACTGATCCACCCAAGTGTCTTTACCATCTGGTCTATATTCTATATGTTCCACGTCCTTATGCATCATTTGATCTAAGTGGCCTTTTTCTGGTTGAAATAAAAGATTATTCCTCAACTCCTCTTGGGAACAAGTAGTTTGCTGCGAAAAAAAAAATAAAATAAACATCAATGAAATATAAAAATGCCAGCCAGTGACATATTAAGAATTGTGTCAAAGAAGCTTAATTAGAATGAATACATTAGAAAAAAACTGTAGGTATTGGTTGAAATAAATGAAAAGCATTGCATAAAAATGAAAAGAAGAACGGTTACGACTGAAGACAAAACAGAGAGAGAAAACTAGGGAAACCCCATCCCTTGAAGGGAAACTTGAAACCATTACAGCTAAAGGCGCTATTTTACTACAAGAGTGAATTTATAACGTAAATGTTCAGAGCCAAAATGGGGTTTTTTTTCCTCTCACAGCCTGGATTGCACAATGATTATAAACAATTGTGGCTTCTATACAGGATTTTTTTTTGTGCGTCTTTACAGTCACTGGGATTGGCAGGCCCGTATGGCATTAACGTTTTCTAAAGCATGAGAAAACAATCAGTGAACTTAAACAATCCACTAGATGGCAGCGCTTTTACATAAGTAAAATAATGTAATCAACACTGGTGACAAGTATCAACAAAAAATAAAAAATAAATTATAATTTGTGTAAGTCCGTGAATATGGTTGCAGCCTTTTTGGTAGAAAGTCCAACACCTTTTCTTCACTCTTAAGAAATCCAAACAATGACTGTAAAAAAGCGCAACACAATAGGCACAAATAGTGCCGTATCAAAGGGTAACTGAGAATTTAAATAAGGCCCAAACGTACTAAAAAATCACCAGCAATCTCCACGTGATGGAAAAATAAATATACACCAAAACACTGTGTGTTCAAGTGATTTTAAGATGAGTACAATTATATGCTCACCAGATGCATGAATTATAAAACGCCTTGAGACAAATTGTCAATCTGTGAACTCTCTCTGGAAGGAATATACACCTGGATGCTTGTATAGGTCCAAAATACTTCCTCTTAATTAGACGCTGGCCAGGGAATCTCCAATTAAAGATATCTTTTAACAAATATTCCTCCTGATGAAACCACGCAGTGGTGAAACGCGTAGAGGAAAGGACAATTGATACGTACATTGTTTTATTGATAGGTATCTACATCATTGTGAGCAGATCCTGTCTTTCTTTTTTACTAAATAAATTGGATTTTAACTGGAGATTCCCTGGCCAGCGTCTAATTAAGAGGAAGTATTTTGGACCTATACAAGCATCCAGGTGTATATTCCTTCCAGAGAGAGTTCACAGATTGACAATTTGTTTCAAGGCGTTTTATAATTCATGCATCTGGTGAGCATATAATTGTACTCATCTTACAATCACTTGAACACCCAGTGTTGTGGTGTATATTTATTTTTCCATCATGTGGAGATTGCTGGTGCTTTATAGCACATTTGGGCCTTATTCTTTTAAATTCTCAGTTACCCTTTGATACGGCACAATTTGTGCCTATTGTGTTTCGCTTTTTTACAGTCATTGTTTGGTTTTCTAAAGCATTGCGGGCTACACACATTTTACACCCAGTAGAAGACAAAGAAACAGAATTATAGCTAGATATATTAACTTATTTAAACATCTCTCCTGTTGAACGCACCTAATAATTTAAACAAAATGCACATTCAAGGCTGAAGCAAATTGATCAAAATCAGTAATAGTCATCATATGACTCTGCAGAAATAGCAGGCGTGAACTCATGATGACTAAAGGATATACTGGCAAAGACCTCCAATTGATTGTCTTTCAGTGTAGACGAAAAGAGGATACTTCATAGTATAGGTAAGTGCATGAATGTACTTTTGGGATCATTTAAAACCAGGCAGGTTGGCTGGCAATAAGGTTTTATGTCTTTAATAAATCACATCGCATTCTGTTCAAATAAATGGCCACACTTATTCACAGATTATAAAGGGAGATAAAAAAAAATAAAATAAAGTACAAATCACCTACACTGCCCAAGCACTTGAATATTCAAAAGAGCTTAGGTGTCTAGGATTTAGCTGAAAAACTTTTCTATTCCCAAGCATATTTTAATTTCATAAACAGGACAAGCTCGCTAGAGAATAACATTTATCAATTATAAAATTTTAGTCTGAGTATGGGTCACAGGAAAACAAATGATTGCTCCAGGGTCTAGTGTCCGCTTACTTGAAGAGACGTATTGCTTGCATGGTTGCTTCCCATTTGAACTTGCATTTTTTTGTCATATTCTGGCCACTGGTTTTGAACTGGTCCCATTCGATCTTGAGTTTTGGGAGTCGGGAAGGTAAAATAATCTCTTGCGTAGGTCTGTGTGGGAATTGGGTAAGCTTCAGGTCTTGTTTGAACAGGCTGTTCCTTTATAATAAAAAAATAAACAAACTTCTTTTATTTAGAGCACATGTATTATAAACCCATGCTACTTTAATTCACTGTTTTACCTTGCTCAAGTTTCTGGAAATATTAACCTTACTCATGTTGAACATCTCACATTCACTGAATTTTTGCTCTTAAATAAGTGTAATGCTTCTCACTACCTGCAGTATTACTTAAACACTGGCTAGGTGATGTAGGCAATACTACTCTCAATAATTCTGTAAAATACATTTGTTCACAAGAGAGAACCAGCTGCTTCTACAATGATTTTTTTGATTAACAGCAACACAATATTATTTGGTCTTCCAGCTAGTTGTGAATTTACATTATGCAGACTTCCATCAGATGTGGGTAAATGGCCAGAAGCACCTGCTTATTAGCACAGAAAACCTCCACACACAATGTGATAAAGGATAACTAAAGCTTAGAAAAACAAAAAAAACAAAACACAAACACATATTAAAAACTTACCTAATATTAAGTTGAACCATTGTACTTCACAGTGCTTCATCCGACAAATGCCAGAATGAAGCTCTGCCCACTAATCAAATCAGCGGTGCAAAAGGGTTTCAGAGTCATCATGCTAATTGTGGGGCCAATGAGAACAATCCCCGCAATGAGCTTGATGATGATGCTGAAACCCTTTTCATACGTCGGCAGAGCTTCGCGCTGGCTTCTGTGTCACCCTAAGTGGTGTAAAGTCTGCCTCTGTGCAGTGAAATTACAGTACAGATGAAGCTGCGACTGCAATTGTTCAACTCAATATAATTTAAGTTTTTAACATGTCTTTTTTTAAGCTTTAGTTCATTAATAATAAAAGATAAGGAACAGGAATAAAAAAAAAAATACATTAAATTTGGAGGCAAGTTGTGTTGACTATTTTAATCAAAGTGATCACCATACAATTTAATTTCCACTCTCTTCTACATAAATCCTAAAATATTTTTCCGGATTTACTGCATTCTGTAAGCCACAAAAATAATGAAGGCTAGGATACTATTTTAACCTTAATTTTTGTTTTTATTTCTCAGATGTCATGCAATATCAAAGAGTGAGCTGAAATAAAAGGAAAGATATGAAAACTTGTAGGAAAAGAAAAATATCATGCATTCTATGTCTGAAACTCAGGGCACGGGATGTCATTTACACAACTTGCCATGTAAAAATGACAAATAGCATGCTGGTTGAAGTGCATTTGTCTCATGAAAGTAAAGTGCTAAATCTAAAAAAGATGTACCTATACAGCATTTTTCTGTTTACTTTATATACTCTGTATCATGCAATGTCAGATTACAAGTTGTCAGAGAAAGTTCCTTTACTGGTATCAGATGACATTAGCCCAGGTCATCTAAACCTAAAGTGAGATTGTGTATGATTTGCGCATTAGCAGACTTCCACCTCTGGCTCACTGTTTATTGATTAGTGTTTGATGCAGCCAATAGAAGGAGGGGGAAATAATTAGGAGGACTTGATTTTGTGCACGTGTGAGATTTGCCATATTAAAAGTATGCGTTAGTGAGGGGAGTGCAAATCAACAAAGAATATCTGAAAGACTGGCATTTTGAAAACTAACTTTTAGGAGAGTTTTATATATATATTTGGGAGCTCTTCTCTAAAGTGCACCTGTCAGCTAAAACTAAATACCAATTTAGGTTGCACTAATGAAATAAATGTTTATGTAAATATATATGTATTAAATATAAATGTGCCTTTATACGGCATTTCTCTCTGTCATCTTCCCTGTCAGCCTGACTTTTCTTGCCAGAGTGTGGGTGGATGAGGCTAAATGATGATTGACATTATAGCTCCTCCAATCAGATCCCTTAAATCACAATCTAGCAGGGATCTGATTGGAGGAGCTATAATGTCAATCATTTAGCCCCGCCCAACCCAAATACATTTAAAAAAAAAAATATATATATATATATATTTACAAAATGTTTAATTAGTAAAACCAAAATTAGCATTAGAGCTTTGAGGTGACAGGTGTACGTCAAGTCTCTCTAAACTTTCCAGGCAGAAGTAACGTTTATAATAAAACATAAACGGTAAGGGGAAAAAAACAGTAAATTATCAAGCATGGCTTTGAAAACATACTGAATGTTTCCATATTAAATATATTATTATTATTATTATTATATATATTCAGGGAAAGAATAATTCTAAATTCTAAAAAAGGCATGAGAAACAAATAAGTCTAACCTCAGTGCAAAGGTTTCCAGTAGAGACTGAAGTTATTTTCACTGTTGAGCTAGTGGCATATGCAGTTTTTCCACCTGGACTTTGAGGTTGATCTAAAAGATTAGCAGAAAAAGAAAACAAAAGAATGTACAAATTTCAAACAGTAAATGCCTAAATGTTAAATCTATTCTGTTCATATTTACCCTCAATTCACTGCAGCTCTCTGAAGAACAGCCTGTAGGCTAGGTTCACACTAGCGTTAAAACACGCAGCGTATTTAGAAAAGCACATCTAGAAAATACGCAGCGTATTTCAGTCCGGCATATATTCTAGACGTGCTTTTCTACTTATTTGATGCAGCAGCTCCTCCTATCTGGCCACATTCTATGCACAGTGTACATACGCTGGCCAAAATGCAACGTCAAGCATTTGTGTGCTTACACTATGCACTAGTGTGGCCGGAACAAGATAAGCTACATAGGGATTGGTTGTGTGGCTTTTTTTTTTTTTTTTATGTGCGGTGTATATATACACTGTGCATAAATACACTAGTGTGAACCTAGCCTTCAACAATGTGTATTTCCATCAAAACTTGTAGCTAATAAAGTGGAGTGAAGGCTGGGTATCACCTTTAAATTCACAGTCACAAAAGAGAAATATGCACTGGCCATTATTAAGAGTGGTATTTATTCAAGTTTGTTTTTGTTTTTT
Source organism: Pipa parva (assembly GCA_019650415.1). Lineage (NCBI taxonomy): Eukaryota > Metazoa > Chordata > Amphibia > Anura > Pipidae > Pipa > Pipa parva. The sequence continues at coordinate 7,446 of WMED01002985.1, forward strand.
TTTAAATTGTGTATGAAGTATAAAAGCTCAATTCTTACTAAATAGACATTTATAAAAACAGAAAATAATATGTTTTATTGCAACTTTCTGAAATCTGCTCTGGCCAAAAAGCATTTTTCATGGAGTTCTTCCCCTTAAAGACAGATCATCTCTACATCTAAGCAGTATTACTTACAGACAGCCTTAGAAAGCCCCCAAAATGGTAAAATACCTATTTAAATACTCCAGAAATGCACATGTAATGCTTCCCTAAGAGCTGCACAGACATTTACACTCACAAGGTTACTCACTCATTACAAAAAAAAGGGTTTGGTGAAGTGCTCTCACAGATTAAGTAGTATGGGAAATACATGCCTGCCTCCCTCCCCCATAGTAGTATCACACTATCATTGCAAGTCTACAGAGGGACCTAAGCTCAGCAGATGTATGGATGTTATGTCACTAGTTGGATGTGATAGTCACCTGAAGATGGGATAAACCAAATCAATAATAAAATATGACATTATCACTATGGGTATTATGAATAGAAGTTATTTAATAAAATAAAATTATTTTGAATCTCACTTGCTACATTTGGACTGGAGCGGTGATCTGCACGATTTTTCATTAGCCTTTCATCCCCATTTAACTTCTTTGGCTCACTGTACTGTGGCCACGCTGCCTGGGGACTTTCTGGAGACACGTTCTGAGCATTGTTATTGTAAAGCTCAAAACCTTCACTCTTTGGTCTAGGTTTTCCTGAGCCACGTCGATCTGAGGAAAAGACAGATAAACAAGAGGGGGAAAAAAAAAAAAAAGTATTATTGCACTGACATATAAAATGTCAGCATGCTAAAATAAAACACAAAATATATTCCGTATATTAATGCATAATAAAAATATACAAAATAGTGCATCCTTCCCATAAAAACACAAAGCTGTAGGCCAAGTTATATTTATAATCTTTTCTCATCAGTTTGAGACCATGGTATGTTGTGTGTTATAACATACACTAATAAATTAATACTAATAGCAAAGTTAAGTCCCTAGGGCAATGGTTCTCAACTTGGCGGTCGCGACACCTTCTAGGAACGAATGATAATTTGCCAGTAGTTGCCTAACACCCCTTGGAATTGTCCTGGATATTTGATACCCTTTATCAGCAACAATATTTTGACTGAGCCTGCAAAAATGGGGTTCGTGGCCAATAGCCATAGGTGCTGGCAAGTTCAAGTGTAAGAAATGTTATGGACAAAACTATACATGTATTTTACATTTATAAAGCATAAACTTAAGCATTAAAATATAAAAATGATTTTGGGATCAGGAGTTCTCACTTCTTAATCAAACAGCCCTGCTCACCCTCCCATTCTGTGTACAGACTCTTCCTTAGCAGTGCTGATGAGCCCCGCCCCCTGAGTGAGGTCACAAACTATACATGATCTCTCCTTCCCCCTCCTATCTGAAAAGCCTGTTTATAGCCCTGAGCATGTGCAGATAAGAAATGTCCTGCAGATATGAGCTGTGGAACAGGTCTTATCTGCACATACACTACTGCCTGTGCTTGTCGAAGTCAGTTAGAGGAGGGGGCATGTCATTAACTCTATACTGCCCATAGAAGGAAGCCCTTCACTGAGACAATGCAGTTGCGGAGGGATATTGAGTTCTGCTGACTTAAGAAGTGAGTCAGGAATTTCTTAATTGATTTATTGCTCAACAGTAGGTAAATAGAGCTTTATTTATATACAGGGTTTACTTACACTTTAACTACATTACTCTGGCCCTCAAATATCATTCCAGTTTCTCATGTGGCCCCATAGGAAAATTAATTGCCCACCCCTGCTACAGAGTATAGATTCTCATTTAGGTTATGAAAAATGACAGGATCTAATTAAGCATTTCAATGAAGATAATCATCTGGAACTTATATTCATTAAAGTGCAAAAAGGCACATAAAAGATCAAAATTCATATCCATTCGCCACTTCCACAAATCCTCATTTTCAGCCATCTCTGTGATGTGCTGAACTCATGTCCAGTACAATAGCTTGTGACAGTCACCTACTTACCAAGATTACATTGTATCAAAGTGGCGAATTTGGAAAGGAATACTGTTTCAAATGCTCCAACAGACTTTGCCAGCTCAAAGGTGGCAAAGTAGGAGGTTGATGACAGGGATCATGTTTGGCATAAAGCTGCTGTACACTCAATGACAAAAATAATATTGCAAGTAACATGAACTAGGAATAGTGTTGCACAGATAGGGGTGTAAAACTCAATACTTGTTGATCTCTTAGGGATCTGATTGGAGGAGCTATAATGTCAATCATCATTTAGCCCTGCCCACCCAACCTGGGAAAGAAAAGTCAGGCTGACAGAGAAGATGACAGAGAGAAATGCTGTATAAAGGTACATTTTTAAAATACATATATATTTACAAAATGCTTATTTCATTAGTGCAACCTAAATTAGAACTATAGTTTTGAGGTGACAGGTTCACTTTAAATTAATGTAAAAGGAGGAAATATGAAAGACACACCGGGTCAAGTCATACACCAAATTGTTAATTCATTTACCTCTTTGCATCATAGGAGATGGCTGATTTAACAGTGTGGCAAGTCCATGATATATTGCTCCTTGTTTTGCTACCTCAAGTGTTACTACTGAACCAGTTCTTGTCATCAGCTCTGCTGCCCTGTTGAAAAGGTAAAACATATGAATTGTAAGTATTTGCTGGTGTTCCTACTTCGTAACAGTTGTGAGCACTGATAATTCAGTTTCAATAAATCTTCCCCAGAAGCTGTAATCCTAGTTTATGAGATTGTTCTGATATCTAAATCAATGACTTGAGTTACCCATCAATGTTTTGGTTTTTTTTCTTGGAAAGTGCAAATCATTGGCGTCTCTGCCATGGGTGTCAGTTCAGCATCATATGGCATCTCCCAGGAAAATGTCATGATTAAAAAGATCATTTTTTTTATAAAGCTAGTTAATAAACACTAATGAACTATTCCATGGTTTCTCAATTCTGGCACTCATGTATCCCACTTCAGTTCGTGTTTACAGATCATCCTAGCTTGAACAACCAGAATAAATATTTTACTAATCTAAAATATTAACCTACCTGTGTATCATTAAGGTAGAGTTGAGAAATAATTATTTGCATCATTGTATGAAGAAATGGACAGTGTAACTTGGGTAATGAATAACCAGTTAGGTTAACTATTACTGAGACCTTCTAATTTGGAGAAACTGAGTTATTTTAAAAACATACTTAAAGAATTTGCCAGTATAAATACAAATATCATAGCTGGGTCTGACTATTTACATTAGTGTCATCCCCTTCCTTTTATTCCTCTCTACCTATTTTTTACTCCATTTAGGTTATGAATATGTAGAGGACTTTCTAGCACAGTGATGGCTAACCTATGACACGCAGAGACGTCTTTGCTGACACGAGTCATGGTCGGCATTTGTGTCACACTCTTATGTAGTCCCATTGTAAATCTGTGACCGCGTCAATTCTCCCCATAGTAAACCCTTGACAATTTCCTCCATAAACTCCTGACAAATTTCTCCTTGTAAATCCGCAACTGCGACAAGTTTTTCAAATAACAAACTGCGACTATTTTTCCCATAACAAGACTGTGACACTTCCACCATTGTAAAACCGTGACAATTTCCTGTTATAAACCTGCGACAATATTCCTATCGTAAAGCAACGACTGAGACAGAATACTGACACGTGGCACTCAAAAGGTTAACCATCTCTGTACTAGCCTAACAAAAAGAAAAAAATGACATTTTCAATGATTAAAGGGGCAGACACTTAATAAAAAACAATACTGAATTGCAGATAAGGCAAGGAAAAAACACAGAAATAGAATTTAAATACAGACATAAGGAATTTCCAGAAATGTAGAAATCAGTTGTTTCATTACACAGATTAGTTTAACGAGTTGTGTGGGGTTTTTTTTCTCTAAAGTCAAATTCTATGTTTCTACATCTCATTAGGAAAGCAACAGTTTTCCATTTGAAATGACTGATAAGTTCCATTCAGTTTGGTGATTATTAATGTTGAACATAATCATAGCGCTATACACTTATATCAGTGGAAACTATACACTCAGTCTGTGCATCCAAAAATTCTAAATTGTGTCTAGAAAGTATGACAATTAGCCATCTCGTTTTTAAAGTTGGACTTTCGAGTACACTTCCTGAATGTGCATTATCTATAGCACCATAGAAAACAATGGGTTCTGGGAGGGGTTCGGTTAATAACATGGCTGCTAGGAGTAAAGATAAAAAGGCTAAAAGCAATACAATTCTTGAATTTAACTTCAAACATGACATGTTTACAAGTGCTGACCTTGAATAATTGGTATTTTTAGTTTGTGGTTGTAATTAGTCCTTTAAGTTTTCAGATATAGAACTTCTGACTTATGTGGCTGTTTACATTGACTCTGATATGAGGACAGAATGTATCTGCAACATCAGCCAATCAAAAATGACAAAGGTACAGGCATTTAACACCAAACAAATAGATTATATTCCCCAGTCAGGGACATACACGGAACAGAAATTCCATGTAGCCATCTATTCTCTATTTTATAGGAATATAAAAAAAAAATAGTTTGCCAGTAAATTAAGAGGAAAAAATATATTTATTTTAGCCATTTTCAGTTTATGGGCACTTAACATTAGTCAATGTCCTGTAATTAGCTCATGCATCTAGACACTGGGGATGCACAAGTCAGAAACTTGATAGGAAGGCTTAAGCTCTCTCTAAAACAATTCAAGTCTTGCAGTTGCACACTCTCTATAAAATAGCACCTGCAAGTTTCAGCTCAGTCTGCTGCAGAAAAGGTGTAAGGGAGGAGGAGTGAACACATTAAAAAGCTGTAAATAATTAAAAAAAAAAACAATCATTTGCTTAACAGGGCAATTTATGTAGTTAAATAACTGCTTTGTGATTTACTGTTCCTTTTTAATCAATTCTCCAAATTACATTTAAAAACAAAATATAGGGGGGAAAAATGTGTATTATTTATTTTTCAAAGTGCTACTTTGTAAGTCATATTAGTTATAAGAATGTACCTTTCTTGGGACAATCCCACCAAACTTTGCCCATCTACACTTATAAGTTGGTCTCCTGCTGCTAGGCGGCCATCCTAAAATAAACAGATATATAATTTAAAATAATCCGAAATATAGCGCAATAAAAAAAAATACAAAAAATGGATACACAACTTACCATTAAATCAGATTCTCTTAGTTGTAAGCGGGGACATAAGAACACTGGGTAAAAGGTGCCTCCCACTAGGAGGCAGGACACTGCAAGAATCTTAACTAAAATCCTCCCCCCAATTCCCTTTTATCCCTTCCACTTCCCCTATCCAGTCAGTTGCAACTGCCAGAGACTGCACAGGCACAAATATAAATAATATGGTTAACAATTACTAAATCAAAATAATTCATAACTCCATTAGAGCACGTTACAGAAAAAAGAAAACAGCATGAAGGGAAGTCCTGTGTCCCCCTAGAAAGTGCAAGAGAGACTACAATAAATTTTGACAATAATGCAAGAACAACCAGAAAGCTATCTTGCATAGCTGTCCATCAGGCATTGGATTTGCAAGGCCCAAGAAGTAATTTTAGCTCTGGTGGAGCGGGCCTTAATGGCAAAAGAAGAAGTTGTGCCCTTTGCCATGTATGTCCTGCTGATCGTTTCTTAATCACAAGGGAACAACAAGCTTCTGATTATGTACATACTCGCCGAAAGCCTGAAGGAATTACGAATTTCTCACAAAAGCAGATGTCTTGTGAACTGAATAAAGTATACTATAATGCCCTAACCACGTCTACAGCATCTAGTCTCACTTCTGGAGAATCATGATGACAGCAGAAGGATGAAACGTCCATTTCCTTGTTGATGTGACAACCAACACTACCATGGATAGGAAGAAGGAGGGCGTGTGCATCACAACTTTATCATAAAAATCAAGTAAGGAGGTCTAGAGGGTAGTGGTCCCAATTCAGAGACCCAGAGAGCGGAGGTGACATTTACTAGATGGATATCTTTTCAGGAGAGCCAAGTGATGTCGACAGATGCTCTTGGTTCAAATGGGACTTCAGACAAGGCCGAAAGTGCGTTCTGTAGCAAATGTGGTATCCGGAAGGTTTCCATGTCTTGACCATGGTGGCAATGACTGTCTCAGTTACTCTATGAATAAAGATCTTTGACTCCAGAGCTATGCCGAGTAGCTGAACAAATCTGAGTATAGGGATGAAGATGGGGCTGTGTTGGAGCAAGATTGTCTTGGACGGCAGGCAAATGGGCTGACCGCAAACTATGGTGTTCTTGGCCATTAAGAGGCTGGTATTATAACTGGAAAACTGTCTCATCTGAGCTTGTAACCTTCCTGGAATCATGGTGATTGGAGGAATATATGCTAGGTAGTAGGACCTGATGCCTGTCATTTCTTGCACTAGAAGGACCCAGAATTTCAAAAATCTAGGTGTGGAGATCCCACTCTCATGGGTCCAGAGTGAAATGGCTTAAAGTTAGCCTCGCACTTGAAGACCTGTGATAAATACTGTAAAGGTCTGAATCCCTAACACAGTTCATTCCCATCGCACAATGTTCTGTGAAGCTGTCTTTCTTCTGACTTCGCCATGGTGATTATGAGCCACAGAGGTGGCGTTTACTTGAATCCACATTGGGAAACTGTAAATTATTAGGGTATAGTGGAGCAGTGCAAGATGTACTGCCCTAAGCTAGAGAATGTTTATTCTTGAAAGTGTCACTTTTCCTGGGTTCTGAGTAACATCACCAAATCTGAGAGAGAGAGATCTTATCATATCCTTGCAGTGTCCTACCTCCTGATGGGAGGCACCTTTTACTCTTTGTTCCTGTGTCACCCACGACATAACAGAAAATAGAATTTATCCCCAGTCAACAGACTAAAACCATCCATTAATTTAAGATTGAATACATTCATGTTTTGCTACTTAAATAAAAAATGACAAAAGTTGCAAAAACTGCATTAAATTATTAGGAGCCTTTCATATTGCAGGTTTAGTTGTTGTAAATGTATTAGATTACCACCAATACCCATGTTTGTATAAGATCGGTCTGCACGCATCTGCTTTTGGGCTGTTTCAGCAAAATACGGGGGGGGGGGGGGGGGGGG
>WMED01002986.1:0-20789 GCA_019650415.1 Pipa parva
GTTTGATAAGGCACTTAGTGCCTTTTTCTTTGCACTTCTCTTTCCCAGTTTCCTAAGTTTTCTTATGTAAGAATGAATGACTGCCATGTCAATCAAAATAGATTTTTTTTCTGGTGTAATTGGCCCTTTAATATTTTCCTAGTGTGCTTTTCTGGCACCCTTGTCAATATATCTATTTTATTGTCAGACAGAAACTATGAGTCAATAAAAATCATTGATTTACCATTAATTTGGTAGATTTGTCATATAACAGACCTTGTATATACATCTTATACGTTTGTATATTTATTGTATTTTTGTTATTGGAGATTAGAGTTCTGTTATACCATATAAATATATATTACATGTCTAATATAACAATAAAAAATGGAAAATACATTTAAATATAATAAACAGCGAGTATGTTGGTTTATGTGTGTATGCTTATGCATACAATATTTCTAAATGATTAAAATTGTGTATTTCTTGGGTTTTAGAATGCATTATTTGCTATGGGTCAGTAACTGTTCAAGCTCACAGTTGTTTATAACACTGACTATTTGTTTACTAGGAGAATTTTTAGAGCAGTAATGCTGTTGTATTATTAATTGCATCTAAAAAGGTTTAAATTGCCTCGGCTTTCCTAGGATTTAAATAAATTGATCAAAGGCTTTGTAATTAAATTTCTTTGAAAAGACTCCTTTCAGCAAACAAGAGGGTTGTTTGTTATGGAAGGAAGAGCTTTTTACTGTACTGCACTCCTGCACCAATTTCAAAAATACTAATTTTAATAAATGAACAGAAGAAAATTGTTTATGTTGTCCTCTACACCTCGTCCTGTGTGCTAAAAAATGGTTAGAAATGTTGTATCTCCTTGTAGAGATTGAGTGAATGCCACAAAGTAAAATATCAAGAAAAATAAACTTTCCAAGAAATCCAATCATAAAAAACTCACAACTTTTTATGACAACATAAATGGACAACAAATAGTGTGTGATCAAGTAGTGCTTTTAGGACATTCATCCATAGATAGATAGATAGATAAATCATAGCAAAACCATGCTGAACAGCAACCCCATCATAGAAAGCAAGTTTACCATCCTTGTATTAGTAGATAAATAATGCTAACATGATGTTGATCTTATAGTTATTATGAATAGTTATTAGACAATATTTACAGCAGAGATATCAACCTTATTTCCTTAGAGCTGGTTTAAATTACAACTGTATACATTGATCCATCAATTGGCAATATCTATTTGAATTTGTACATCAGAACGGGAAGTGAACAAATTTAACATTACATGTCTAATTTAAATTGAAGTTGGTATACTATTCAACGGTACAATAATCTATTTAAGAACTCCTTGTTCTTCTTGTATTTGACCCAATGCTGAATAAAGTTGGAATCTGCTCATACTTCTATTGAGTACATTAATTAATAAGTATATTTTTAAAGAATTGCTGTTGTAGTTTAGCACCTCAGTGTTTTTTTTATTTTTTAGTTTACTAGTTTACTGGTTTTGTTCTCAATTTGAGGAAACTGCAATTGGTAGCAGTCCTTCAATGAAAACCCCTTTTAACAAGACTTCCCTTTAGGGTAGAAAGATGCACTTGTGACTCAGGAGTTTATGTGATCTCAGATCTGATAACAATACTGTCATTTCCAATGCATGACAGTTTAATGTATCCCTTATCTATTGCACTCCATATTATAGTTGTGGGTCTTAATCTTGTTATTAGTTTTTTATTTATTCTTGCACAGCTTATCTGGAAACCATGTGCTATACAATTTCTGCCTACTGATGCAGGATAGTTTTTGGTTATCTTCTGCCCAGCATGAGGCAAGTCTGTTTCAATTAATCAATTTTATTGAATTAAGTCAATGTATCATTAAACAGGGGGTTATTCACTAAAGTCCAAATTGTTGCGTATAGGTGTGAATTCGCCAGATAAAGACAGTCACAATAAGCTGCTACTGTCACAGTCACATCTTTATAATGAGAATATTGTCGCAGTCAAGACTTTATTATGGGAAAATTGTTGTGACTTTATATTGGGGAAATTGTAGTGGATTTGCTATGGGAATCCGCTGTTTATGAATTCGACAGTCGAATTCTCACCTTAGTGAATAACCCCCAAAATTTATGTTTAGAAATGCTTAATTTTATGAACATACACATTGCTGTATAAAAAGTAAAACCTTTCTGAATTTAGACTTCTTGCAGTAGCAATACATAGACACAACTATGTCTTTAAAGCTGATATACTGTATTATCACACTGTAGGATCCCATCAGATGAATAAGAAGCTAATAAACAGGTATCATTAAAATACTGCAAGCTTGTCACTTTCCTGGAAAATATATAATGTATAACTTGCTTTCAAAGGAACTCATGATTTAAAGATTGATGGGGTCAGCTGACAGTGATTTGGTCTTCCTCTGTGGGAACCATTCATTCACAGGTCACATTTACTAGCTTTTCTATCTGCAACTTATCACATCCTCAGAAGAGCTGTTTGCAGACTAGTAAGCTCATATATCACAACATCTTTGAAACCCATTTTTCTTGTTGTCATGAAGGATATCACAAAAACTACACCATCAATTTTACATTCAGAGCCCAAAACTTCCCATAGAAACCATATTTTCTTGAGTATTTTATGTTTCTTTTCCAAAATTTTGTATATTACATATATTGCACAAAATCAAAATTGATAATTTTTTTTATTATTTAGCACCAAAAGAAAAACAGGGCAATGCACCATTCCAACTTCTTCCCTCCAAAGTAAGCATTACTTATTGGTCTGCTACACCTACATGCCTGATCAGAGCTACTGTAGAAAGATTCCCTGGCACATGTTTTTTATACTATTTCTACTGTGTTAATTCAAAGTTCATAAATGATCTTTTTGAATATTACTCTTTTGGTTTTAAATTTCTGTAGTTATGTATTTTAAATAAAAATATTTTTATATTCAGGTATGTGATATGAATGGTCATGTGATTTCAAAAATGAGATGGCAAAATCTAAAAATGAAATGATAAAATTGTATATAAATCCCTAAGACTTAAATCCAAGGAGAGGGTGATTTATATTATGGCATTAAAAATATAAAATTTAAAGTTTTAAAGAGTCAAGTGTTTCAGTGGCTATTCTGAGGGCAGCTGATCAGTCAGCTAGTGGGGGAATTTATGGATGTAGTGAAGGCAGATTTTGTGACAGATTCTGTAAATAAAGTAAATATGTTTTATTTATTTTTTTTATTAAAGGAAAAGGAAATAAAAACTCAATGGAGCACAGATGTCTTGATTTTACTTAAATACAAGTGAAGGAATCAGAAATTAAAAATAAGTTAAAAAGCATAAAAAAATAGTAACGAAAGCAGATTCCATACTTAAAACTGGAGAGGACAGAATGTCTGGAAATGTGCAGTTCAATAACTGGGTATCTATTGTCATTAGCTCTTCTAAAGGATGTTCCCCTGATTAGATGTCTGATAAGGCATTTTTTATTAATCTAGATATCCCTTTGAGAAAGAGCAATAATCTATATATATATATTTGTAACATGTCATCAATTCAGTTCTTCAGCATAACCCCCTTTTATGTAATTGTTATGTGATATAAATGTCTGCTGCCTTTTGTCTCTTGGTGACATCATGTAGAGTTCACTTTCATTAGCATCTTTAATGCACTGAAATATGTGCCCCTGGGTTAATGCTCTTAAAAGTGCATGGCGTCTTAATCCAATTTTAAAGGTGTAATTAATACAAAGTGCTTGTTTCTGTCACAAAGACAAAATCAGGACCACTAAGCAGGTGTCTGCATGACAAACGGTATCAATCATTCCGCCAGTGGGATGTTAATGGTATGAGTAGCTACAATTGCTTATTTTTTCATCAAAAAGTGGAAAATGACTGGAGTTTTTCCCTGAGGCCAGGTAAAACATAGTAAAGGAAAATACATTACAATACATATTTGTATTAATAACTTAAACCATCTACTCTGGTCTTTTTTTTCAAATTTATTACATGGATTACCATACAAATTCTTAGCTGCTACAATGTCTTTATGCAATTTGAAGAGGATACTTGTGATAGATATGTTGAACAGGCTGATCACTCAGAAGTATCCTCTCGTCTGTTAATTAACCTCTACATTTTTAATACTGGCCAGAGTGGATACTAGACTTTGTGTATACCAACATTTTGCTAATTAAGGAAGGAAAATCTAAATGTAACAGAGTTGTTAGTGTCCTGGCCTTACTTTGCATTAGACTGGAAAATGAGTGAACAGACAAGTCTATTGATGCCACAAAAGCATCTTTCCCAAAACTGATTGCGTATTTATTCAAACTGCAAAAACAGAGGTTTGGTTGTAGAGCCTCTTTTTGAGCAATGACAGAAATAAAGATCTCTCCAGCTCAGTACTTAATTAATCCTCTTGCACTGGACACTGACTGTATAGTGTGGGCTCAGAAACTAGCAGAATTACTTATCCTAAATTGTGACTCACTCAGTTTAGTGCTCTTTCCCCACCTAGACATACATTTCAGCAATTGGTATCCACAAGGGGCAAGGAAAGTGGCTTGAAGTGGATGGAGTTTTGATTAACTCCTAAAGCAAAGAAGAGAAGTTCTGAACAAAAGATTATGAATATAAAATCCTTCCCACAAATAATTGCAGGGATTAAGCCAGTGGCACATTTCTTATGGTAGTACAGAAAATAAAAAAGCAGTTTTAAGCACATTTGATTATAAAAACTAAGCAGACAACAATTATTGCTAATAATACTTAAGATCCTGGTCTCCTGAAATTTCACTTCAATTATTGAAAAAATGCATCTTCATCTTTAACATTTTCAGTTAAAAAAGTGATTCTTTTCACAAAGTTTACATCCAAACAAAGGCACATACTTTAAAAAATAAGCATTTCCAGCTTTAATTGAAGATGATAATCAGGTAATAGTTATCAGGGAAGGAATGCATCTCTATTTGGTGTGGGATGAGCCTTAAAGACTTTGTCAAATGAAAAGATGTCCTGTTTGCATCAATGATCGATAGTAAATTATTCTTTAGATTGTCAGCTGATCGTTAGATTTCACAGGGTGACCTTTCCAATACTGCAGCACTTTGTACTCTTGCTTACACTTTTTACTTTGATATGACAGCAAAGGTTTTAATAAAAAGCTTTCTTTAGGAAAAGATAATATACCATCACTGTCTCGAGGCTAATAGTGTTTACATTCCTTATATTCCTTCGCTCTTTATTTGATGTTTTGACTTTGATAATAAAAATACAACTACATGTTAAACAATTTAATTAAAGTGAAGAATCTCATCCAGTTCTAGCAGTTTAGCATAGAATTTTTTCTGATCATGAACCCCACAGCAATTCTCTGAGCCCTTATATAGTACTTACATGTTGGGTCACTTATCTAACTAGCAACAGGAATGACTGCTGAATGAATAGCAACCGGGAGCTTGATTCAAGGGCAAAATTGATTAAACTCAGAAAAGCCGTTTTCACTTTTCGAGTTTAATAATCATGAGAACTCCCTGAGGTTTCTCACGGTATCGCGAGATTTGCTTCGATCTATACTTGCCATGAGAAACTTTTTCTATTGAATTTTTCCATGGAAAGGGTAGCCATACTGTATAGCGACCTTTCCATGGATATATTCAATAGAAAAAGTTTCTCACGGCAAGTATCGATCGAAGCAAATCTCGCGATACCGTGAGAAACCTCAGGGTGATATCGCAATTAATCTCAGAAAAGCCAAAAAGCATTATCTGAGTTTAATAAATTTCACCAACTTAGGAATGAAAGCAAAATGTAAAAACACCTTTTGCGTATTCTTTATAAACAATAGAGTATTCTTTGCTTCATAACATGCACATTAATTAGGGAAATTTAAAATAAATAGATTACTGTCAAAATGGATCAGAATTTATTTTCCTTTTAAATGTCCAGTCAAAACCTTACAGTTGAATCTTGAAGTTAAAATGTTTTCTTGATTGGTATTCTACATGTCAGCAATTTAGCCATTTATCCCTTTGATATTAACACTGGAGTCCCTGATGGAGCCTCTTTGGAAGCTCCGCCCAACACACACTGATCAAATAAGCAAATAATGAATGTAATTATGTAAGTCCGTTTGACAGATTACTGATACCAATCAAGATACAACTTTAATGTCCCTTTAGTGATGGTAAAAAACACTAAAATTTCAATTTAGTATTAATATTATTTTAACCTAAAATGACTCCTTACTCTTCACTTCGAACTTCCTAATCAGACAACTCATTAAGAACAAATGTACATTATGACCTTTACAAAGGGTTCATGTTGAAAAATATTCTACCCATACTGATATATTTAATATAAATTTTGGAGATTGTATACAAAAAAAAACAAAAAAAACACATGTTAGAGTTTTCTCAGTAAGTTACGAAGTTAGGCCATAGTAAGGATATGTTAAATTGTTTCCAAATATTGGATTCTGTCACGTATCAGTTTATGTAGTGTAGAAACATTTATGTAATTCTCACATATGTTATGCATGCAACCATATTCTAACAAGTTGGATTCATTTGGCTCTCTTCAAACTAAAGTGAACTAAGAAATCAGCCTAGTCTGTAGTGTGTACAATGGCTAAAACTGCCAACTCACTCTCTTCAAGAAAATTAAGTAAGAGCAGAAAGAGATGCTTTAATCCTACAAAAATATAATACATACATTATGATATGGTCTAACAATTTGCCCATTTTTATTCAAACTAGGTACTTTCCATTCTATGCCTTGGTCTCCTAACTGACTAATTTGTTTTTTAGCAAGTTGTGGGTACCTTTTTTCTTTGTAAATGAGATTGTTTAACAGAAATCTGTAATGCTTGGCCACCCGCTTATCCTCTCCCAAAAATGTATTAGACAAAAGGGAAGTCTTAATTTCCCTTTCATTGGAGGATGCTTAAATCCAGATCTACCATTAATTGCCTTGACATAATTCATTTTATATTGATAAAGCTAGAATGTCTGCAAATTAAGGTCACTTGAGTGGCAAATAGTGAACTATACTTCATTCAAAAAGCACTTGTGTACCTAGGTTTTCAAAATGCAGAGTGAAATAGATAGAGATAAAAAATGCAATACAAGGTTTTATATTTAGATGGACAATTTGGCTTCATGGAGTATATGGTGGTTAATTTAGAACCAAGTTGATCTATTAGAACCTAAAAGCAATGTAGAATGTAATGGGCATATATGTTAAAAAAATACTTAATGCTAAATCTGGCAAAGACAGTTATACACCTTTTTCAAATAAATTAAATGGTGGACTTGGAGCCTTTAAATAAATGATACTGCATCCAAATTTCATCTGTACATTACTTGTACTGTAACCTTATGTTATTATTGATCAAATAAAGAAACTTTGCAATTTGAATCCCTTTAGCGTGAAAGAAACTGAATGTAACTAAAGACTGGCATAAAAATAAAAATCACAGAAACAAAATCACTATAAAGTGAAGCTATATATTTTATGTAAACCTTTTTTTTTATTATCACCCAAAAAATAGCTTAATTACAAGCACTGAAGTGAAATGTACATTAGGTGAAATAATATAAAATGACATTACACATTTGCTCAGTAAGCAAAATGCCCAGTCATAGAAAAGGCTTCTTATGAACAGACCATGAACAACCAAGTTACTTCAGTCCAAATGCTTTAGGCAACAGGCCACCCAGGTCACACAATCCATTTTGCTGTTTAGAAAAATCAATTAAAACTTGCCCAAAATATTCAAAGAGAAGAAATTAGCTCCTGGCAATGAATTATCAAAGACACAAACGTATGTCTTCCTCCTTCCAAATCACGAGAAACTATTCCAAATCATTGTAGAGGCATCTGGAATTGCTTCCTTCATGACTTCATGGTTCTATTTTCCTCATTTACAATGGGGTATTTGTCAATTTATGACACAGATGTAAAAATGTGAAAATCAGGTCTGTGGTGAATTTATAATAAATATTAATTTAAAAATCAAATAATTTAAAATCATGAATTTCAAACTGTAATAGTTATGTCTAACACAAAAGCTCACTTTTACTTTAATATTTATGGGATATACAGGTACAGTAGGCTCTATGCAGCAGCTGGAAGAGAAAGTCCTCATTTTACATGCTATATTTACAAGATTAAGTAAGGGCACATAGTCCCAAAGGCAGTTAAGAGTTCTATTGGAGAAGTAAGGTGTCCCTTTGAGTAGAAATCAATCTTGGTATGTTATAACAAGTTAGGTAAAAATCAGGTTTTTATCTCATACTACAGAAATGTTATGTGCCCCAGAGAATCCGCTATTCTATAAGTGACATTCTTTGATTAGAATTCATACTTACACAATTGCCCTTAGAGCTGACAAATTAGCCAGTTCATTTGTATAAATGCTTACAGACACAAGCATCTCTGTTAAAAAGCAAAAGAAATTTTAACGGTGCATCATGCTAATTATAGAGTGATAGTGTAAGACAAAAGATTCAGTGAAATATGCAGACTGTTCATGTGCTGAGAAGGTCAGAGTGCAATTTTAAGTATACAGAAGAATTTTTGGTATGGGAAGAGTGGTTCTTTCATGGGTATAGTTATTTAGACTGAGAAAATAGATGGCAGTTTTGTAATGCTCACTCCATCAAAAAGACACTTTTTTTTTTTGCTGACCCTAATGTAGGCAAAGCAAATTCCTCAAGAAGAAGAAGATTTTTAGTACAGCTCATCTACACTCAATGCCGACTCCTGCCTATTAGAGCCCTCAAAGTTTCTAATGCAAGAGCAACCAGAATCTAACCACAGTAATGGAAGTGAACAGAGCTAGGGTTGGCAGCAGTAACTTCTTTCCGACTTTAATAAATTGTCTAAACAGGTGATTATAGTAAAATTTAGGCAAAAGCTTATACACAGTAAAACAGCAGAGAGAACATGCAATAGAAATCAGTCTTGGTTTATGGAAATCACATATTTTACACAATTTGTTGAGCAGCAACCATTGGGTAATTATTAACCAACATACAGTATTTAACCACCTGTATGGGCTTAGGTTGTGTGTTTGGGTGGTTTAATATTTGGTGTTCTGGAATACTTAATATTCGAAGATATTAGAACTTCTATTCAGATCAATATACTACAATTACATTAATTAGTTTACCTCTGTCTCTATATTACTGTATAAACTTCACTCTGTTACATAAAAACAAGACTGAAAGTTTCATGGACCAACTGTTTATGGGCCTCTAAGTATATTTTTTTTCATATAAATGTTATTGCAAAAGAAAAGTTGTTTTGTTTTTCTTTCATAAACATAAACTAGTTTTATCTTTTCTGTTTGTTTTGTTTAGTTTTTGGATAGTTTTTGAAGTCTAATGAGTTCCTTACCCTGCTTCATATATTTGTATGACAAATACTCACAGATGTGGTCTATCATTATCATCTCATTTGGATGAATACAGAAATGTATTCTCATGCACTTTCACAAACTCTTCAAGCCAAATGCTATCAGGAGCACATTCAGGTTATAATTCATTCTAAAAATCCATCAGAAGAGCTCCACAAAAATTGTTTTTACAAACTTTAACAGATTTGACAAACTTTAACAGGTTGGGTAATCCATAGCATTAAAAAAACAAGTTTATATAAGCAAAAATCTTAGAATAGCAAAAACACAAAATGAATATTTATTATTAAAAGTTGTTAAAACTTGTACCCCTTAAATAAAATGATTTTTTTAAAAAGTAGCTAAGTAATTGCATTTTAAATTAGTTAAACGTTACACACATTGATCATTGACATAGAAACTGTCCCAGTCATGAAATTGGAACACTAATGTTCACTAACAGCTATAACTTTAGCTTTGTGCAATGCAGTTAGACTCCTCTGTACAGATAAAATCATGTGCAATGATGTGATTCAATATTTCTTAAATAAGAAGCAGCAATGGAAAAAAAATCTCCCCCAAAACTAATAATGGCACACATTACCTCGCTGGCATACCCTCCAATTACCTCACTGGCATACCCTCCAATTACCTCACTGGCATACCCTCCAATTACCTCACTGGCATATCCTCCAATTACCTCACTGGCATATCCTCCAATTACCTCACTGGCATATCCTCCAATTACCTCACTGGCATATCCTCCAATTACCTCACTGGCAAACCCTCCAATTACCTCACTGGCAAACCCTCCAATTACCTCACTGGCATACCCTCCAACACTAAGGCCCTCATTCACCATAGTGAGAAGTGAGCCGCGAAGCGTTCGCCTCACTTCGCACTTGGTGTTATGCGCATGCTGATGTCCTGTGCATGGACGTCAGCATGCACATTAAAGGGATTCCCCTCCCAGCGACAACACTCGAGTGCTCTCGCCGGGAGGGGAATCCCTTTAATGCGCATGCTGATGTCCGCGCGCAGGACATCAGCATACGCATAACACCAAGTGCGAAGTGAGGTGAATGCTTCGCGGCTCACTTCACACTATGGTGAATGAGGGCCTAAAACTTTTGTGCTCTTCGATGAAGTCGAAAATTATTTACACTTTTCTATCAAAGCCCTTAGTTGAACTGCACTAGCCAATTTCACTCGTATTGCAGGCACCACAACAGCATTGCTTGATAACTCAGTGGGGAGACATTCAATATGCAAACAGAAGATGAAATGTTAATTTCATTTCCTGCAGCATAAAGCATTTAACTTTTAAAATAAGCATCCACAATAAATTTAAATGGTGATATCTTGAGAACATAAAGGGCATAATGCTTTTAGCACCATTACTCTTGTTTTGCCTTTTCCAAAAAATGTAGCTGAGGAGAGATAAGTATTATTTATTAATGAATGAACTGAAATAGTGTTATCCACCCAAAGGACTGGGGCAGATTTTGGAACTTCCATAAGTGCCTAACTGGGTCAGAGACTGTTTTGTATAAGATCATTGTTTTAATAAAATACTGACCTGCAGAAATAATAAAGATATAAAATGTACTTAACAGTACTTCTCTGAAAAGCCCAGATTATTGATTGCTTGTGACCAAGGTCAGAAATGCGTCAGTTCTCTACAACATAAGACGTTCTTTCAGCAAAATGCCGCAGGTAAGATCTTAAATAAAAGTTAGCAGAAGCTCATGCCTATCGCGAACCTGTATTCTTTATGATTAGTATTATTGCTATCAGTGTGCAGAGCCAATTAATAAGCATTTTTTAGTAATTAAGTATTATTTATATCTTATTCATAGTACTGCAGAATATTGTTAGCACCTGAGGAATTCAGAAGACTGACAAAAGTCATAGGGTGACTGGAGTGAAAATCAGTATATCCAAGTAACACCGCACTTTTCACATAATGCTCAGACGTTTTTTTCCCATCAGTCATCATTTTTTTAAATCTATCTCTTGATGGGGCGGCACTCCTGTCTATTATTTCCTTTTCTTTTTTGGCACAAATTACAGAAATAATTTTAATAAAACATGCCTCTTAAGAGCATACTTTTTGCAAATAAAGTTTTAAAATATAAATGGTTTAATGTGTAGTACATCTGACTGGATTTTCTTTGGCTTCTATAGAGCAGGTTTACTAATATGTCCTAATTGCAGATACTTGCTTTGTTATTTTCTTTTATGTTTGTCACTTGGCAAAAGCTGTGTGAACAATAAGCACATCTTCTATGTTTTTATAGTTAGTGTTAAGAGAACACTGTACTCAGCAAGCACACTTTAGTTTTCGTAATGACTCATAACGGGAAAAGTAAGCAATACAACCCAAACCGCTATTAAATTTAAGGCATTTTGTTTGAGGGAGTTCATTTACTCTAAAAAATAAATGGGCACCTTGTGGCTTATTCAAGAAAGTCCAATTGCCTAAAGGTCTGAATTCACATTGATTTGTCACTTCTCATATTTAGCAAACTCTACAATGTAGAACATTTGTCACTAATTTGGATGCTAAAGACAGTCACAGATTTACAAAGCTCTTTGCATTACTTTGCCTGCACAGGTAATCTCCCTATTAATCAAGAAGTGAATTCAGCCAGGCGTACTACTGTATGTCCTATTTGTCAGGTTTCCTTTCTAGATCAAAGTGGTGAATTAAGGGGCTTATGGCAGGGCTGATACTGTATGTTACTGTACTATGGAAGAGATGGTGTCCGATACTGTTTGCTTCTTTGCTATGGGAAACCTCTGTTAAGTGAATAAAGATAATAGATAATTGGAGAGTAGAGACCTGAAGAGATGAAAGTTAACTTTGACAAATTCTCACATAGATGAATCAGCCCCCTGCAGGAGTTTCTACTGATATTCAGTAGACGTACAAGAGGCTAAATCCACCTATTTTTTTCTTGCCACCTCTGGCATCAGACACGTGGACATTTATCAAATGCTGCCAAACAACACTCATTTCCCTAATATATCTGCAATTAAAATGTATTTAAGTTATTAAAATAATTATTTTCATAAGCACATGCTACAGAATTGTAATACTGTTTTATTGTAAGTGTAAACAACTGCATTCACTTTACTTAAAATGTAATTAATCTTTTGTTTTCATTACAATGATTCCTCTTATGCTAACAAATAATGCAAATTCTTGTCAGGATGGTCATGGAGATCATGGTCAGGACTAAAGGTTGCATGAAGGGTACACAAGTATTTTGCTGTATGAAGGTCTGAAATGATGTTTGAGGTTTAATGAGCTGTGTCGAATGTGCAAAACATGTTAATCACCTAGGTATTTTCAAATTAACTAGGTCCACTATCTCTGGACAGCTGTGCCTTAGGGGCTATGAGAAGCTGGAAGTCTGATGTTGATGGCAAATCAGCTTACTTACTTAGAGATCATGTCTCCATGGTTCCTCTCAGCTTCAATTAAAATTAAGGCCATATCCCAAATGATTACTTTCACAAGCTCTACTTTAGAATAAATTCATTTCACAAATATGCCCTAAAAAGAACAACATTGTATATAATTTATTTGTCCAGTTACACTTCTGCTACCTCTTCTCTTTTTTTATTTAGGGCAAAATTAATCCACAAAAGGAAATAGATTCACTACAGGAATAAGCTGTTGTCGAAAGAAATGTAAAATGTAAATATACATATATTTATCTAGTTCATAACAAATATGCGTTTTCAAATAAACCGGATCAAATATACTTGCCTAAGGACAAATGTCAGTTGATTTTGTCAGTAGATTTCCTTTCAAAGCATGTTCTACAATACAGTTATATACATATAGCCTCTTGTGAGAAAAATCAACTGATCACATTAAATAACTGCTTATGGCTATAATGTTCCTTAAATTAAAAGGTGTAAATTAGAAAGAGTAGAATCAGCAGGCACACTTAAATATTAAACATTAAGGAAAACGCCACGCTGCTGGACTGTACATTTATATCACAATGTTCTATTCAATGTGCAACAAAATGGCTTAAATATAGTTATCAAAAGAATGAGTGATAATAGATGCATTAAAGAGATCTTCCGGTGGGGAAAAACAATCCTGTCTTTTTATGCTTTCACACAAAGCTTTGCCAAAAATGGAAGCAATATTTGATTTCTTTTTTTTTTTTTTGTAAATGGTTATTTTGTGTCTCTGAAATATTTCTTTTGCAGATTGAATTTTAGCTTTCAGATGAGATTTTTCTATAAATTTGCATTTTGGAATTGCTTTAATTGTCCCCAGAAATGTTTTCATTTAGTCTAAAAAAAAAAAAGCAACATATTTTTAGCCGTTGTTTTATTTATTTATTTATTTTTTTTATTATATTAGTCCAGGAATACATTGGATTTATTTACAGATCTGAAAGAAGATACCTTTGAAACCTCAGTTATTCATGTACAATCAGAACCTTTCAGAATGTTTACACCAAATATGAGATATCAATATCTACAAGCAAATCAATAAGAGATAAGATTGGGATTTCAAATGTAATTAGTTTAGAACACAATCTTTTTATTCATGCATAATAAATCTTTTACAGCATAGCATGAAACAACAGAAGGCCCGAAACAGCAAAGTGTATTCCTCAAATTAATTTGTATATAAGTACTTACCAGCAATTAGAAAACACTGGAGCATATTATGCAATGCACAGGCAATAATTATCTAGCTAACATATACCGTATATATATATATATATATATATATATATATATATATATATATATGTTTTTTATGCATGGTGGCTAGCAAGCCCATATGTATACTAGATACAATTCATTTTAGGCAACATTCCTCAGTTTTTAGTCATTGCTAGGAAGTTGCTTAATGTAACATTAGATCATGGCTGTAAAGGAATCACAAAAACATTTTAAATAAAAACTTCCATTTATTTATAAAGGTGAAAGCTAGAAATTATTTATTTCTGAAATCATCTCTCCCATCACCTTTATTTACCATACAGTTGCACTTTCTTTCATGGGTACTTTGAATAGTGCCATGGGCTGTTTCTTATATTCAGAGTGTTCTATTCTATGAAGGCAAGTCAGAGTCAATGAAAACACATATAACATAATGATATCATGTTTTTTTCAGCAGCTAGTAAATATGAAGCCTAAGGGTATACATCATATTGTTGGGAAGATTATATTGACTATTATATTGACTGGTTCTTCTAAAGATGACAGCAACTAGCCTTTTGCTTTCTAGTGTCTTGTATCATTGAGACTGTCACATTTAGAGCATCTTTATGGATTTAGTTAATATGAAAATGTAAGTTGTTTGGCTTGACTGGACTGATGTATACGTAAAATGTTGTAGTGCTTCTTTACATTATAAACACTAACCACAAACAATGTGTTTTTGTAGGCATTATCTTTGTTTTTTTTATCTTTCCTTTTTTTCACCATAAGGATGAACAGGTTCACACGAATTTTAGATAGAAAGTGAGATTTTCCTTTTTATAGTAGACTTACACGTTGATTACACCTTCTCTACCCTCAAAACATTGTAAAATGCTTGACCATTTACTCACTCTAGTTTTATTTACTATGTTTTGCAATAGAGATATTATTTAGAAACACAACATGACAAGCAGGCACAATGAACAAAGCACATCAGAACATGGGGTGCTTGGAATAATCTAATGAACTCCACTGTGCATCTCATTAAGAATAAAAAAAAATGAAATTTAATCTGGATGCCAAATTAGTCAGTTATCTAAGAAATTTCAACAATAACATTTTTTTTTAACAATGTAAACAATAAATTGTACTGGCACAGCAAAAAAATGTCTGCAATGCAGCTGCAAGTAGCAGCATTAATGAACAATGATTTTAACCAGCATAGCTCTAAAACAGAGCTGGTTAGAATACACAAACACAAGAATGCATTGGATGACTGTAGGCATAGTTCATACATGACATTGCATACAAATAAATATACCCAGAAAGCTTTAGACAAATGAGCTATTAAAGAAGAATTTAAGCTGGCTACATACACAACAAACATTTTCATTCTTGGCAATCAGCTTACTAATAATGCCATCAACCACAGCTGACTTATTCTGATCAATGATTGCCCCCAAACAAAAAAGATTTTCAAAGATTTGTTTCAATATTATCATGTGGAAGTGATGGTTAAAGGCCTGGTGTATGAGAGTCTACCTTAAGTGCACTGGGATGAGCACAGAATACAGATATGAATGCAATTTGATATCCAGTGATCCTGAAACGTGTACAACGTTGCTTAATTTGTAGTTCTGAATGCTAAACCATTTTATGCCACCTGCTATAATCTTATGTAAATCTTTTGGTGAACCCTGTGGGCTGGATTCAAATCTGACGCTGTAAACTACTGTGTCTAGCCTAGGTGAAAAAGAATGCAAATATGTCTTTCTCCATTGCAAACAAGATAACCTTAATATTAAGCAGTAAGTTTGGCTGAAACATGGTATTTTCTGTGAATTGGAGAAGAGCAGTAAAATGTATAGGGGGAATGTATTAGAGAACTAAAGTACTCATTCTAGGGGGCTAATGATACTTACTGATGCAGGTCTTTTGTCCCCTCTGCCTCCTGCTTCTGCTTTCAGCTTCTTTTCAGGTTCCAGAATCAGCATTCCCATCCCTTCTAACTTCTCTCCTTCAATGCAGATTTAGGTATAAACAAAAGTTGTATTGAGACCTAATACTGCTTCTCCACTTGCATCTAAGAAGTAGAAGAAGAGATTCACCTGCAGGGGGATCAAGATGTTGGAACGTACAAAATGAAGATTTCTACAAGAAGAAGCAGGTGGAGGCAGGGGATAAAAGATCTGCATCAGTAAGTATCAATAGCTCACCCAGGTTGTCTCACCCTTATAATAATGAACACCTTGAAATGGCAGTATAAAAAGGTAACATGAATTTATTTAACAAATTTATAGAATAACAAGTTGACAAAAAAAGGAATGCAGAAGTGAATGGATGATATTTTTATCCAGTTTTGGAGTTTACACTGCATCTGATCACTAGCTTAAACAGAGATGCCAACAAAGGAGTCATAAAAATAAAATCTTGAAACTCAATATGACATAATTTAAAGCAAATCAGTAAACATTACATTGTGTTGTTTTGCTAATCCTCATTGATTCATTTCACCCAACAGACCTTCAGCTGATAGAGAACTTGCAGCATCATCTTTACTTGCCAACTTTGTTATTTTAAACCATCATACTTGGAAGACCAATACTAAATTAAAGGTTGCATGTTCCTCTTTTCTTCCCCTAGATACTACTACATCTTGCTTGTTTCCTTTATACTATTAGCATCTCACATGCTGAATATCTGCAGTTAAACCTCTAATTTCATATGGGATTTAGCAAAGAAAAGGTTGAAGTTCCACAGCATACTAATGTAATATTCCTAGTTGGGTCTAATGGGAATACTGCACTTTTGCAACAAGGTCACTGTTCATGAAAATCTGAGCGATCTCCAATGCTCTTTGAAAACCACGAAGAAACTATTAATGTCTCTGTCTGGAAAGAACACTGGCCCCAAGGCACATACAATCCAAAAGAAATGCATCTGGACCATCCTCTGCAGTAGGCACATGAAATTAAATCAAATAAATTATTTCATGGAAACAAATTGCATTTTACATGATTTTAAGCCAATTAGAGCTGCTTCTGAAAGCCAGGAAGTCAGGAGGCTTTGATGTGGGGCTATGGATATTTCCTTTAAAATGAACAAATGGTTATGATATAATATCGGCATACCATGCAGACACATTCTGTAGTTCATAATGTGCTCTTGTACATATCACTGTAAACTGCAAGCACATTACCATACAATTTCAGGGGATCATAAACAGAAATCGTTCACTAAGTCACATTTACAAACATATCCTTTGTTAACTTCATACCCAGTTAGGAGACTGTGAGCATTAAAAAGGAAAAGCAGGAGAGGTTAATTTGGAACAATTACAGATAATGCTCAACATTTTCCACTTTTTCCTCTTTTTAACTTATGTGGAAATCCCTATTTTTTATAATTTTTCAAGAATCACCATTTTTAATTAAGAATTCTAAACTTATATTCCTAGTTTTATGAACCTTTAGTTCATATACATATGGGCAAAACCATATATAACATATAAATATGTTCTTGTTGTTTATATTGCAGACTTATAGTCTGCAGTTGAAGGACACAGGTTGGCACATGAGAGCCGTATCTGGATTCAAGTACAGGGGCAGTGGAGGTTTAAATCTTAATTTCTAATTACCAGGGCCAGATCAATGAGGTTGAAGAAGTAGGTGAAGATTTAGGCTTCAGTTTGTATACAGGCTTTTACTGACAGCCCAGCTAGCACACTGAATTACTATGAGAGTCTTTATTAGAAGAACTATGGACTATATTGGGCAAAAGCATATAAGTCAAACATGCTTGCTTTCGAAAAGGATTGTATGTTTTAACAATGAAAGGCCCCAATAAAGCAAAATTAATAAATGTGATTTTTTTAGTAATTCTTCAACCATGCACATTTCACATGCCACAATTGGACATACACATCTTAACTTTAGTGATTAAGTGGCTACATTGCAGAGAAAAGTCACAGAAAGTTAAAGCTACTATGGTCATTTGATCTAATTTTTAGCAGATAAAAGTGTATCATGTAAAGCTCAAGACACTGTAAATTCTGGAGGGACAATTCTTTTTCTATATATATTTTTCACTGTGGCTTTTAAACCTTTTTCTTTCTACCTACACTTTCTACCTATCTATCTATTACTTCCAGCAAACTGAATTACAAAGCAAAGCCACAACAACAGTAAGTAACCCCCTTTATGTCTATCAGTAAGGAGTTAAACATTTTAGCTGCCACCTTTCAGGAAGATTAGGAAGCTTCCTGAGTTGTTTTAGCAGTAAACCAAAGGGATATTGCCTCTTCTTCCCCCAACACCAACACAACATGCCTTTGAGTTGACAATACTGCCTGGATTTCATTATTTTGAGACCACTACTGGTAACCGTAATGAATATGCAGAAGCAGCAGATAAGACACCATGAAAATACTGCATCCCTCAGACACCACAAGTATAATTAAATTAAATAAACTCCTGAGAAACATTGATATTTGGTGTAAAATATCATATGCAGCTCTCTATAATTTCATTAGTGAAACTCTCTTACAACACAGAATTCACCTTTTTGCCTTCGCCACATCAGAGTGTTAAATTATGGGGTTTATGACAGGGCTCCAGTGTTGTGTAAGGCGACTATCCATTCAATAGTAAAAAATGGCAACAACAACTAAATTAGTCTACTACTAAACATGAACTAGGCACTACTAAACATGAACTAGGCACTACTAAACATGAACTAGGCACTACTAAACATGAACTAGGCATAAGGTGACATACAAAAATAAGTATTACTCACTTATATACAGTTAGTGAGATATGATGGGACTGATGTCACTGCCCTTCACTTGTCAAATTCTCCTCCCTCTGCATGATTTATCATCCCACTATTATCCGATTGACTATGTCACACTACACATGCGACCGCATCTGTCGCTGCCTGCTGCTTCATGAATTAGAAGAGGTGACTTCACGACTTCCTAATTGTAGTGACACGGACAGACGCAAAGTCACTATGCAAGGCAAATTCACATTTTAATGAATGACCCCCAAAATGTCCAGTGGGCAACAATTTTAGATCTCTTGTGCCTCTGTTCATCTATTACAGTGTACACAGAAATAATTCCTAAAATGCAATCTGGAATTTTGAAAAAAAAAAAGATAATTCTTTAGTACAGTTAGTTGTTTGGTTAAAAACTGCAGCATAGGTCAGATAATAATTCCAAAAAACAGCTTTGAAAAAAAATGCTGTATGTTCAAACAGTTGTCAACTACTGCTACTTTAAGAAGTTGTGACTGGTAGAACATCAAAGTTATGCTAAAGGTGACATATAACCCCTCTGGTTAATTTTGTACTGTGTGTACTTTATAGTATCTACATATCATAGTAACAAAACACAGTAGATTCTAAAATACCATATAAAAGTATTACTTTTGGAAGTAAACATCTAATTGATAAGTGCGTATTTACAACTTCATTTGATTATTTTATACTGCATTGATAGCTCTGTACTAAATCGCATATTAATTACTATATTATCCTGTACTATACTATTATACTATATTATAATTAAATGTCTGTTGTAATGCAAGTAACAGTGACTGCTGCCATATTTCTATCACCGCAGAAAAAAAGAACCCTTTATGTTCCAGATGGAAAGGTTTTATAATGTAGCACTCAAAGCGTAACAGAGGATAAAGCCAAGGTTTAGTCCTCTAGGGGATATTGATCAAAAGCATCAAACCATGAAAATGATGAACTCACTGGGCAAAATCTGAAATGATGTTTTTTTCTTGGGTAAAGATAATTAGGATAGAGAATGAGAAGAGCTTTTTAAGATGTTTTATTTCATATCCTGTCTGTAGATTAATGAGGCTATTAGCTTTAGTAAAGACATATGAGCTATTCTGACAATATTTTTTGGTTAAGCCACCAGTATAAACTCAGCACCCAGTAGTCATTAAACATTCCAGCTGAAGTTGCTGCCTAACAGTGGTAGACTTAGAGAACTTGGATATACCTATATTATTCTTATTTTCCCTGGAACAATAGTTCCTGGTGGTCCTCACACCATAGTGATCTCCATGAAGCCTAGCTCTTATTACAACTGGTTTGAAAGCTATTACATTCTAGCATTTGGTCTTTCATCCATGGTTGTTAATATTTTTGTATGTTTGTTTATTTGTGCATTTGCTTTTTAAGCCTGAGTAAATTCTGGTTTATTGACTGTTCAGACCATGCATTTCTCTTCATACCGAATACCAGTTGGTATAGTAACCTGTTATTTTAGGTAGCAATGAACAAACGGGTATATTTATCAATTATTTGAATTTGCCTCCCACATTTAATTTGCTACACTAAACAGTATGTTTTAGCCATAATGGAGTGAATAACCATGAATTGTCACATACTACTTTCTGTGCATAGTTAGTAAATAGTAGTAACAGATTGAAGCACGCCTGTCACAAATTGGTGTACTGTACAGAAGTAATGTCATCTTTACTTAGATCTGGTTAAAGAAACAATGTCACTATAACAATTTATTTCTAGATTAATTATTCAATACTGGCAATATGTATATATATTAATACAAGAAAGGACAAGGTCATAATGTCATTTTGTTACAATTTGTTCACAAGTACTATCACCAGGGAATAGTCAAATGAGTTACAATTATTTTTTTACATACATTTAAATAGCAGAC